>JAQFYQ010003389.1:0-10711 GCA_034694885.1 Buchholzia appendiculata
GTATCATTTTGTATGTTCGGCGTTCTATAGAAATAGATTTAAGCGGAAACAATGAATAGACTACATTACAGACGCTTTTACATTAAAAGCATAGCGTGAGTGGATATGTTGAGTTTCGTTAAAAACGGCATACTGTAACTGTTTAGACTGAAGAAGTGTAGAATATTTCGCGTAGAAATTTAGTAGATTTTACTAGCAAATCGAGACTCGAGTGGGTCATAAAGTTTAAAAAAAATTATACCCCCCCCCCAATTTTTTTATACCCCCCCAAATTGAAATCCTGGCTACGCCCCTGAGTATATTGTACAATATGTCGTACAGTGCACTGTACAACTTGTTGGTGTTATAATGTATTGCACTGAATGAACTTGCGACAGGAACAATAAACTTGGTGCAAAATAAATGTCTTCCTAGTTGAAGTGCAGAGCCACAAAGTCTGACCAAGATGAACACAACAACTTCACAACAATGCACTAAACCACACGTCAGATTCGACCAATCAGAATTGAGTATAATTATATTAACCGCAAGTACAGACATGTAAAGATTGATTAAAGATTACTGTTAAGACAGGAATAGAGTAAATAAATTGACAGTGCGAAATGAAAGTGTTTACAGCGTCTGTGTGAATGCTCAGAAGTCTGCAATACTGCAACAATATGGCTATAGTTGTATATCGTTGTATGACTAGTTCTGGCTTCATGACTCCCCTCACGCATACCCGTAGCCAAGATTTAATGGGTCTTTGAATGACTTCCAAAAAATGTTAACGATATTTTTCGGTAAAAAGAAATCGGGGAAGGGATTTTGCTTCCAAAATTTTAGTTAACTACCTTTTATTCAAAATATTTGTTAAAAAATCGGGGACGGGGTTAAACCCGGAAACTCCCCTTAAATACAGCCGTGCCCTCACAATATTATCCTTAGTGAGCTGCCTTGCAGCAGATCCTTGGGCCCAAAACAGAATGATGCGAAGATAAATGAACGTCAGGCTGTTGTTCATCTTATTAACTACAGCGACTTCGCTACATAAAAATCTTACATAGTTCACCTAAACAGGGAGAGTCATCACATACTCACTCATGTAAACACACACATACACATACACACACATACATACACACAAATACGGGCACAAAAATGAATCTAACAAATGAAAAGGGATAAAAGAAATGAAATGAATACAGTACATCGAGTAACTAACAGGATTTGATAAGTCTAGACACCAAAGTCTAAATGATACCGAATCAATTATCTGCCTCAAGTGCAGTCAGGTAAAGCAATTCAATACAATGAAACCAGCTTTGTAATGCAATATGCCAAAGCACATAGTATTTCCTTCTTCTGATGTCGCACTAAACTATAAGCAGCAGGGAGCCTAATCTAATGTAGACTATAAACTGTATTAGATCACACAGGCGAATCTTACATAATAATTATACCCATTCTTATATAACCATTGTAATGACAGGTTAGAATGGACGACCAATCAAAACCTCACAAAACAACGATTACATAACAGAGCTATTTATTGCTGCGGTGATAAAGGATGGCGAATAATGGAACCGATTTTATAGCGGGCGGTAAACAAAGACGTTATTTTCTTCCTCCTCTGATAGCAAGAGTAGCGTCGAGACCTACTGCAGTCTGAACGTACTCTACACAGCTTAGACGTCTATAGCCATGGACGTCTATAGCCATGGACGTTTGTAGCCATGGACGTCTATACCCTAGACGTCTATAGCCTGGACGTCTATACCAATGGGCGTCTATACCCATGGACGTCTATAGCCATGCATGGACGTCTAAAGCCACGGACGTCTGCTGTCATGGAAGTCAATAGCCATGGACGTCTATAGCTTGGACGTCCATAGCCTGGACGTCTGTAAGCTGGACGTCTGTAAACTGGACGTCTATAGCCTGGACGCCAGTAAGCTGGACGTCTATAGCCATGGACATCTATACCCATGGACGTCTATAGCCATGGACGTCTATAGCCATGAACGTCTATAGCCATGGACGTCTATACCTATGGACATCTATAGCCATGGACGTCTATGGCCTGGACGTCTTTAAGCTGAACGTCTATAAACATGAACGTCTACTGTGCCTGGAAGTCTTCAATGCTCAATGCCATGTTACATAAACTCTTGACGCCGTCGATCGACTGGCGAGATGAGAAACAAACTATCATCAGGTAATTATCACCGGTGTACTGACGGTAGGGCAGATAGGTAGAACTAGAGAAAGGTAGAACTAGAGATAGGTAGAACTAGAGATAGAGGACTGGAACTGTGCTCGGCGGACATCAACATCAGCGGGCGGTGTGTATAAACTGGACGGCATACATAAACTGGACTGTGTGTATAAACTTCACACAAGGCGGCTTTCTTGTGGGTCGTTCAAACATACTGGCAAAAAGAGAGCATGTGCATCTGGCTCGCTGAGGGAGATTAGAGGCTATATGTCTTTTTATATTCGTAGAAAAAAATCAAGCATGTAGCTAAGTTATTCCAAACGACTGTAATGCATGAAATAAAAAATAAATTAAATACATGCTTAAATTAAAATAGCAAAACAAGGATATCAATAAATACATATTAAAACACACACATCAAATCGATTTCTAATAAGACTTCTATTCTTCCAGGCTCCTTTAGCAGGGCAATTATGCAAACAAAATCAGCTAGCCTAACGCTTTGCTGAGTTTATTCTACAATCAACCGAAGAAAGCCATGCTATGCTTGTGCTGCAGTATCTGATTCTTGATAACAAAAAATGAAATTGAGCCAATGCAAAACAGTTGGGGGTCACAGTGAGCGCCGCCCCCATGCAGGCATGACAACAGAATAGAACAGTCATACGGGGTCAAAGTTCAACCGAACGGGCCGCTGTGTATCAATGCAACATTGACTTCCTACACTATAATCTACAGTGTACTGATCTGACACCAGTCTAAACTGATATGGTAGATGAAAGTTGATTGAAATATAATAATTTAGGTCTGCAACAACTCCAATAACCTCATCAACAGTCTTACTTCAATTGAACCAGTCATAACGATGATCATATCTTAAATGCTAAGTTAAATCTTACTAAAGCAATCAGGATTTCAAATGGACTAGAGTAACAGTTATCTCAGAAGAAAATTGTTGGTAGTATTTTGTCAACAATTGTGACTAACACATGATGCAGACAATGATGATGACTGTCTAAAATGTCGTTTTAAACCTGAAAAACATACATACACAACTAAACATAGAAAAGAACTGCATTATGATCTTAACTAAAACGGGAGGTTTATAAAACTTACTGTAGTGTTTCCAGTTCTTGCAGGTCTTGCATTTCTGTCCACAGCATGCACGATCAAAGAAAATACCCCCACCCCTTCTTCGTCTTCTTTATCCAGGGGCTCAGATAAACTGATTAATCCCGTCCTCAAATGTATGGTGAAGCAGTTTCGCACATGCATCCCTCGGCGCATCGTCCCACCTCGATCTGAAGACACAGCTGTGATGTAATAATCAATAAGCGAGTCGGTGTTGTCTACATAGCCAGCAGACACAGACAATACATCCGCCCCGACCGCCTCGCTTTCATAGATCCGTCCAGAATAAGACCTTTGACTAAATCTGGGACCACTGGCCGCATCGGGTGCTTCCACAATCAGGGTAAGTGGGGAGGAAACTTTTGAACTGGGATCAGAAACACTGGAAGCGTTTACAATCAAACTGAATGTGGAAGAAATGTTAGGATTCCAATTCGATTTCAACCTGATTTCTCCACTGCGCTCATCAATGTAGAAATTATTCCTATCCCTCCCATCAAGTTGATAAACAAAGGATCGGCAAGTGTCCGAGTTGATATCTACAGCTTTCACAGTGGTGATCAGTGAATCTTGCTGGGTTGCTAGTGGCAACACCGCTGCAGTGGGGTTCACAAATTTCAGTCCATTTTCTTCAGCATTAATAATTCTTACAAAGAATACTTTCTGTGATCTTGCTCTAACGTTTCTGGAAATGGCAGCGTTTGAAGCAACTACAGTTATCTGATACGTCTGAGAGACGTTGAGATTAATCACATCACCAACTGTTACTTGTCCACTGTATTTGTTAATGGTGAGTTGATTGCCTATCGACTCCTGTACTGCAAGAGAATATTCAATTCTGCTGTTAATCTGAGATCGATAATCCACAGCCTTTGCCGTAAACACCACAGTGCCGATTGCCGAGTTTTTCTTGACAGCAAAAGAACTTCGTTTGTTGACAAATTTCGGAGATCTTATGTCATAATCGACTATGTTGAATCTTATCGTTGCATTTAGTACCAAATTTTCTGGTCTACTTGTATCCAAAACAGCCAGGCTGACTACGAATTCTGTCTGCTCTAAACGAATCAATGGTTCTGCTACAAAAATCTTACCCGTGGTATTTTCCATCACCAGTGGAAGCCTCTGACTGATGTCTACTGGTGTCAAGGAGTATCTCAATTGTGACAGTGTTTGTAGGTGCTTGAGTCTCACCTGAGCAGTGTACACAAGCTGACCAACTTCAGAGTTCCTACTAACATCCACAGATGCTGGCACCACACTGATCCACTCGGGAACATCATCACTCACATCCACCACTCTGATCTTCACCACCACCGTGCTGTTCAACGCACGTGGAACTCCTTGGTCTTTACCCATTACGACTAGTTCATGCCATTCTGTGTCCTCGGAATTCAAATCACCAGACACCCTTATTTGCCCTGTCACGGCATCAATGCTAAACTTATCAGTATCGCTGACGATATAATATCTGACTGAACCGTTTAGTCCTGCGTCTTCATCAGTCGCTTGGACTGTTGTAACGAGTGTGGACGGTGCGGCTGATTCCAGTACAGAGGCGTTGTACAGCCGCTGAGTAAAGCGTGGGGCGTTATCGTTGATGTCAAGTATGGAGACGGTGATCAAGGCGCTGGAAGATCGCGGTGGATCACCTTGGTCTTCTACAACAGCTCTGAGTAGGACAGTGGTAGGACTTCCACCACCACCACCAACCTTCTCCCGGTCCAACTCACGGGTTGCAGTCACCAGCCCCGTCAGAGGGTCAACAACAAACCCAAGCGCATTCTCTTCCAATGAAAACAACAAATCTGCATTGGCACCAGCGTCATCATCTTTTGACGTAAGCAACAGCTCAAAATTCATCCAAGAATTTCCTTCAACGATCGAAACAGTGTAGGATGAGTTGCTAAAACTTGGAGTGTTATCATTGGCATCAGTGACAACGATCACGACGCTCGCCGTAGCGCTGCTAGAGGTTTCTCTTCCACCAATCACAGACGCTTTCACAATCATTAAATACATGCAAGTGTCCTCACGATCAAGGGCTGAAGCAATATAGAAACACCCATCGGGAAACAACTGGATTCTCCCGTCGTAATTGCCATGAATTATTTCATATTGAATCAAAAATTGAGCAGATTTAGACGAATTAGACAAAGAAGACGCTATACAGTGAAATCGTTCATTTATTAGCGATGATTCATTCAGGGACACCCTGTATTCATTCCTGGAGAACAACTCGAGATTCTCTGCAGTCAGTTTAACAGCAACGGTTACTTTGAGCACGGACGTCAGTGCAGGTGCACCTAAGTCTATAGATGTAATGTACAATGTCATCACATCTGCAGGCCTGTTTTGTAAAGGTGTGTCAATTGCAACCTGTCCTGTCAAAGCATCAATGCTAAAGATGTTAGTCGAGTTGGCACTTAGGAAATATCTCACATTACCGTTTAGTCCGTCATCAGGGTCAACAGCCAAAGCGCTATAGATTACTTCCCCTACCGGCCGGTTATCTTCAACCACCACCGGCCCACTGCCGCTTCTGAACACAGGAACGTTATCATTCATATCTGTGATGTTTATGGTTACATTAACCAAGGCGAAGTCGACACCGGCAACAGCAGCAATGGTCAAGAGATGGCCGGCAGAGCGTTCCCTGTCCAGTGGACCAGTAGTGGCCAACAGCCCGGAGTCTGATCCTAAAGTAAACATTCCAGGCTCATCGCCATCAACGATGTAGTAAGCTATGGATGCATCGGCAACCCCACTCAACGATGCAACTATCCTTCCAACTGTCCGGACAGCTGGTGCACTTAATGATCTCCCATCATTCTCTGATAGAATGTAACTGTATGTAGACTGCATAAAGACTAGAGGAGTGGAGGGGGAGCTTGCTATCGCTACATGAACAACTGCATTCACTGCACTCATTAACCCCGTACTACTCCGGACGGTAACGTTGAGTTTGTACACGGATCTGACGAGTCTATTCACAGTCCTAGCGGTAACGATCCAGCCAGTACGTGGATCTATGGCAAACATTTGATCTGGATCATTCTGTACAAAAGAAAACTGAAGGCCTTTATTGGATCCATCTTCATCCGGATCGTTAGCCTTTAATCGCACAACTTTAAAACCGCTCGGCTGCAGGTCCGGAACATAGGCGAAATAGAACACTGGATAAAATACTGGTATTGCACTAATTGTATCGGCAACGTAAATGATAATACTTGCAGTGGAATAGAGGTAAACGTCATCGGAATTGATCGCTAAAACGGTGATATTAAAAAAACGAAAATACAATTTGTCGATAAGAATGCTAGTCCTTACGGCACCCGAATCTTGATCAACTGAAAATACTCCAGGATAATCGCTGTATGTATCGGACGCTAGTCGGTATGTAGTCCGCATTGTATCACCTGTACGACTAGGCCTATAACTCGCTGAAACCGTTGTCACCAGCGATCCAGCAGCGCTCTTGTCACCAATCGTAACATTATAATAATTCCTACTAAACTGAGGTATGTAAATGTTCGAAGACAAAATGACAACAGTTAGATTCGCATACGAAACATAATCTCTGTCTCGAGCAGCAAACGTTAGCTGCACTGAAGATGCTATACTGGCATTTAGCAGTTTCTTGGTTACAGTTAATCCGGTGTCAGGATTTATCGCAAACCAACCTAGACTATTTCCACCTGTAATTTCATATCTAATCTGCGCATAGTCGTTAGATTCGCTGCTGGCAGACAGCGAAGCAAGGAAGCTACCGATCGGAGCACGTTCAGAGATTTCCACCCTCGCGGGATGCTGACGAAACACTGGAGGACTTCGAACGTCGTGACCAACCAGGATTACGAGACTTGCGAACGTGCTCCGCGAGGGACTTCCCATATCTCGCGCAACCAGCGTAAGGTTATATCTCGCGTTACGAGTTCGACTTAACGCCCTGGTAACGACAAGAAAACTCAATCCAGAAATTCCAGACGGTTCAATGGCGAAATCTCCGAGATCGTTTCCACTGGATATGCTGAGCGTAACGACGCCGTTCTGCCCGTTGTCCGCATCAGTGACGGTCACGGCCTCTACGATGGACCGGACGGAAAGATCTTCCTCTACCGTCAAGGACGAAGCGTTCCCGATGTTCGTAAAAACAATGACTGGCGCATGATCGTTCTCGTCCAGAACCGTGATCACGACAAGCGTTCGTGACGTCAGCGGAACGGGCGCTCCCCCATCGCTCGCTTCGATCCACACCAGGCACGTGTTTGCGCTACAGTTGGGATCCAGTGCAGACGCCCCCTGACAGCTATTTTCACAGCGTACAGCTGCGCTGGTTCGGATCACACCGGAGCGTGGATCGATGCTGAACTGCTGCCGCTCGTCGATCGCGATCGAGTACGTGACGTCAGAGTTCTGTCCGGCGTCCCTGTCCGTCGCCCTGACCTGCAGGATGGACGTCCCGACACTGACCGACTCGTCGATAGTGACGTCATAGCTGCTTCGCTCGAACGTCGGAGGATTGTCGTTGACGTCATCTATCGTGACGTCGACTCGGAGGTAGCTGGACCTAGCCGGCTGACCTCGATCCTCCGCAGATATGTTCAGAGTATACGCGGCTCGCTGTTCTCTATCCAACTTCCCTGTGTTTTCCAGATTCAGCAACGGTCTGGAAGTGTCCGTAACGTGCTCGAGCTTGAATAGTCCGAGCTCGTTTCCAGAAACAATCCTGTAAACTATCTCACCGTTCAACCCGGCATCCCTATCCATGGCAGTCTGCAGGATAACCTTAGATCCAGGTGCATCCACCTCCCGGAAGGAGATGGACATTCGAGCGCTCGAAAAATCCGGACTGTTGTCATTGATATCCGTCACCAATATCCGTACGTTGATGATGTGCTGAACAGGAACGGGAACATTCTGAACCAGCAACTCAAACACACTGCTATTCATAGCCTCTCTATCTATCCTAACATTGGTTCGAATCACGCCCGTGTTTGGATCCAGATTGAATGTGGACTGATCGATGTTGAACCGGTACCGTAATCCACTGATGATGGGTAACGTACCAACCACTGATCCCGTCGCCAATTCTTCCTGTATACTGTATTCCACCGGATCATAACGAGGCTGGCTTGGCCTGGAAGTACTGGCGACCTGGCAATAAGCTCCATCAGGTAGTATGCTGGAAATCAGTAGAACCAACAAAACTTGCCGGATATTCAGGATAATCCGCGCGATGTATTTAGGATAAAGAAAGCGAATCATTTCTTTGTGCTCTTTCATTGTTGTCTCTCTTTAGACCTGCTCGGTCAGGTCATGCCTGGAGAGAGACGCCGCCACGGGGAGTCCATCGACAGGACTCGGCAAGCCACGCACCGCAAGCACCACACGCACGCCGCGGCTAATCGCTGGTACAAACATCACGGGCTACAGGTAGAAGTGTGAGCATAGTTGCATAGCCGCTCTGCCCAGTGCTGAAATAGAAGCAGGTAATTATACAATTTATCAAAGCCTAATATAATAATTACAGTATTTGTTAAAGCATGGTATAAAAGTTATACTACTTGCTAAAGCCTTGTATAATAATTATACAATTTGTCAAAGCCTGGCATAATAATTATACTACTGTTTACAGAATACTATAATATTTATACATATATCAACTAGTCAACATATTACATAATCACCAATGCAGCTAATATTAAATAGCGTCTCAGTTTGCATTCACGTTGTTGGTACAAGGAAAGGCGACAATTTTGTTGATTTCTCTAAAACTAAATTTCGAATGTGATAAGCGGTACCAGAAATAGATATTCCAAACCGGATACATGTGTAAATATATGATAAAATTGTGCCTGTGGGGTTAACGTTATAACTAAAGCAGAAATAGGAATAAGATATCAACTCACAAGCACATCGCACTATCAACCAATCCCAATGAAGTCACATATCAAGTGTAAGGAACACACAAAAATTTGAGATCTATTCGAATTAGCTCACTCCATTAATTATACACATAAGACGTCTAATGTAGACCTACTGCAAAATATGATGCCTTAAGAATATTCCAGACAATAAGAAGATGCTGCATACAGAGCGATTTATCATGCTACAGAAATAACAAAATTCTGTTCAAAAATTCTGTTCAACATCTAATTTTACCTCACGATGACACCTATAGCAAAGTGTCTAAAGAACTATGGTACACAAGCATTTGATCATATCATGTCAGTCGAACTGTAATTAAGCAAAGTCTACACTGTACAGTAAATCGCTCCTAATTATAACGGCCAGTAGGCAGTGAAGAAAGGCAGTGAAGGTGGATGACAGTAGAGGCATCATTTACTACCTGTCACCGCTTCTCAGTCTGCAGAAATAAATCAATAAACCGATTCTATTGAGAAGATTCCGTCACCCACCAATAGCACTAACAAGACACGACAGTGTGGGAGGGGCTGTTGGGAGGGGGTGTGAACACCGGAAACATGACGTGACACAATTAGCTCTTTGGCATTGCCGTATACAGAAACAGTTCTGTCAGTTTCGTGCCATGCCATGCAACTTACACAAAATATGTTTCTGGATAAAGTATGCTAACGATTTGTATTTGGTGCAATCGTTTTTGTAAAACGTTGCGGAATAATATGCACCGCGAATCAGTGTCCCCAAGTTTTAACCCAATGAACTATAATTGAAGGCTGCCACACAAGAATATCGACATAAATGTGCACACTTTTTTGAAAATGCGCCACAAAAGCTGTCAGCGCTGCTAAAACATATCTCTATTTGAAATTCAGAAATTGCAGTGCAGCCATTATTTGTATTTTCATTACCTTGTGTAGTCAATAGTACTCGATAACTTCATGTCATTATCATCATCATCAATTCACCATTTGTGTTCTACCTTCCGGCAGAGCCTTGGCTTCCAATTTATTCATCTTCTATACTTGGCATCCAATCTAACTCTGCAATCCGGCAGCCAGATTCTAGAATTTCAGAAACAATGCTTCCTGCTTCAGTTCCTTGTGTAAAACTCAAAGCATGCTTGCGTGACAATTAGAAAATATTGAGATGTCGCCCTATCATACCTTGTTCACTAACAATGTTACAACTTACAAGGTCAACTACCTGTCATTTGCTTTGCTAGCAGCTTTGTTTTGAACTGGCTCACGCTCAGTTTCAGCAGTGCATTGGATTAATGTATTTTATCGTTTACGGTACCCGTAACCGGCGCCATGTTTACCCCTCACAACCTCGTGGAAGCATAGCACACCTACATCTCGTACTCGACAGTCGACACACAGGGAGCACTGCATTGGTTCGAAAATCAATGCTTCGAAAATCAATGCTTCGAAATTTAAATTCCGAAAAATTATTAGT
>JAQFYQ010003390.1:0-10710 GCA_034694885.1 Buchholzia appendiculata
GCTCTTGTATGACCCTGGTGTCATGAGTGACACGCTCTTGTATGACCCTGGTGTCATGAGTGACAAACTCTTGTATGACCCTGGTGTCATGAGTGACACGCTCTTGTATGACCCAGGTGTTATGATGACCCTGGTGTCACGTGTAACATGATCATGTTATCCATGTGTTGTAGACTCTTCGTCGGATGAGGACAGTATATTTGACGACGACTCCTCTAGAGAACACATCCCTGCGCACCAGCAGCCAGTGGCTGCACCGCGCGTGCATGCGCTTAGCGGTGCACAGCACAGACACGCCTCCGACACGTCCAGTCCCATGGGTAGTAGCAGTAATGTGTCGGGCATGTCGAGGAATGCGGCAGGGGGAGGAGCCAATCAGTCAGGGGGCGGGGCTTCTAACCGGGGCAGTGCCATCTATCAGAACGTGAGCATTCCTGGCACTCCGAACAGTGGCCGAGGGGGCGGGAGTGAGCTGGATGTGCTCCAGCACTCCAGGCCACAATGTAAGCCCTGCTCTCTTGTGATTATGATTGCTTATTTTTTATTATTAAATTTTTATATTTTGATTGTTCTTAATTTTTAAGTGCATGATAGATGTTTTTTTATCTTTAATTAAATTTTTGTGATCTGTTTGTTTATGTGATCAGTTTAAATTTTCTGTTTTCTGGATTTTTTAAAATTAGTATTTGCAGTTTATTATTAGTATTTCAATATTGGATATATAAATGTATATATATATTTGAGTGAATTGAAATAATTGATAATAATTCTTGATGTCATCGAATTAACATTATATTGATAATTTCAGTGTAAAGGAGATGAGTGAAGCTAATGACTCTATACTATAATTCTGCAATTAAATTAGTGTATATTATGTATTTCCTTTCTTGTTGATTCAAAGCAAAAAAGGATTGTGTGTAGGATGGAACTGCAAACTTTATACGATTTTGATGAACATTGACCATGTTTGTGGTCATGTAAAGCATCTAGTATGACTTGTAGGGTCATTCATTACATTCAAAACATGCTATTGACAGGTCATTGTTTGTTAATCTTAATAATAAAAAGTTAGTTATTTGTTTTGTTTGAGTATCGTTGTATCATGTATGGATTATTTAAAGCTGTTTAGTCGATGTTAGTTTTTTTTACTTAAACTTTTTTCCTGTGACCATCGGCAGCTGCACTAAGGATGTGTAAAGATGAAAGAGGATGTGAGACTGATTGCAGTGAAGAAGTTGAGTTGATCAAACAAGAGGATGGAGTGAAAGCTGTGCTTATTGGTTGAGTTGACTGTTCTGATTGGTTGCTGATTCATGAAGAGATCCCAGTGCTGTGATTGGTTGAGTTACCACGAGGCAATCTCTGATTTCTTGAGCCAAGAAGTTATAACTATTTACCTGTCAATATCTATCCCTGTGCTCAACACAGACACTTTGTGAAAGTGAGTAGTAGACTATAATAAACGGGTGATGATGATGATGAAGAGAATGCGGGTGATGATGATGATGAGACTGCGAAGCTTAGGAATTGTGGAAAGTTTGTTGCTTTGCCATACAGATATAGCTAAAGCATAGCTAGTTTAATACTCTACCACAACCAAGTAGTAAATTGTTTAATCTTGAGTATAGAGATAGGCTGCTAGCCTCTTACCGCCGCCTAGGCTGCAGCTCTGCTATACATGGTTTTACGTAATGCTGTTGTGCCACAGGTGGTCAGCCAGGCAGCGCTCTTGCCGATGTTGTACAAATCTATAATCGAAGTAAGCATGTGTTTTGTCTTGTATACAAATTCATTTTACTCTCAGTAGGTCATTGTTTACATTGCTTGAGCATGCTCTGTGTAATATATTTCTCTTTTATATTATTAGTTTAGACTTTTATCTCTTATATTCTTGATATATATATATATTGATGTTCTTATGATCTAGTATAGGATGAAGTCTATGAAAGGCTGTTGTTAACACTTATTCATGAAACATTGAGAACAGTACTTGTATGCAATTCTGTGACTGTGTCATAAGTTCTGCCGACGAGTCCTGGAATTTATGTAGAATGATTACTTGGGTGATTTTCTTGAACGTTTTGAACCCATTATATCTATCAGTCTCTGGAATGTAGTGTTTTGGAGTGATATGATCCATCCCAGGATATAAAGTAAGTAAAGGTGAATTTTGATTTTGTTAAACAAGAGTAACATCAAATCTCAAGTAATATGTTATTTCAGTAAGTGAAATATAACAATTCTTCTGGAATCAAAACCAACTAAAAGTGATTTATAGCTAGAGGCATAATTTAGATTTGCACTGAGGCCATTGAAGTCTTGAATCAATGATATCTTTGAAATGATGTTAAATTAAATCAGAAACAAATTAAATGTTACTCGTCTGTGAAAGACATTGGTTAGGATTTACATCCAGATGAGATCCCGACAATGTTGTCAATTCTCTAATGACTCATTGACTAATCTTGTTCTTATTGTTATCTTCTATGAGCTGTTAGTAGGTATAAAGGGACTAGGGATGGGATTGAGGACTGGGTCTGCATACATTCTTGTATTCTGTTCAAGTTTCTGTGCATGTCAGCACAGATGATAGACAAATCAGTCAGCAGCATTCCAGTGTTTATTTAATGATGGTCTTTCTTCTTGAACTTCCATTTGACCAAATATTAATGTTTAATAGGCTAAAATATAGAAAATTCACTTCTTGTCCATGGCACTAGCAAATTGTGGCACATTCTTTTTGGTAATTCTCAATTTCACGTGACGGTGTAATGCTTGAGATGCCTATATTGGAATTTGAAGCCAGGACCTCCTGTGGTGCAGCGAGTGTGTTACAACTGTGCCATCAAACGCGGTGATGGAGTGTATTATTTCTTGTAATTCATGTATGTTCTAGGTCAAAGTGCATCTCAGCCTCCAGACTTGACCAGTAATACAAACCAAGCAACTTCGGGTGATTGGGTAAACCGCTACACACCGTCTAATCACGCCCAATCAGTGCGCGTCATGTCTGGTGCTGTCACGGGATTGGACACTGACAGTGGTACGTACACTGCTCTAGGCATCGTTTTGCTGATTATTTGCAAAGCATCAAAACGCTATATTGATGAATTGAACAGTATTGATTGTTTTTGGGACATACATCGCTTAGCCGTGTAACGCACACCAGTTTCAGTGGTTGACCAGTTTGCTCTTGTCGGCCATTTCCCATCGAGTTTCTTTCTGCATCCGCTATGGTTCAAGGCTTGGAAAGGTTCAAGGGTAAACATAGATGATTCAACAAATGACTATGCTGAGATTTTGTTTTATTTTAGAGACTTCGGGGCTTCGGAAGCAAGACTTCATCACTTGTGCTTAGATTTTAAAGCTTGTTGATGTATTTTGATGTAAATAAAAGTTCCTAAGAATAATATTTAATGTTGAAAGCTCAAAATATTGGATACTTGTGAGTGTTACTAAATATATTCTGTCATGTAATTTATTACATGATCAATGTTAGCAACGTAATCTTGACATTGGTTACATGTAAATGTTACATCTTAATGACTTGGTTACATGTAAATGACTCTTGATGACTCTGGATTGTAATGTTTGTTTAGTAACTCGTCAGGGAAAAGTTTCTGCTAAAATCCAACAGCTTCTTAACACATTGAAGGTCAGTGATGCTGATTAATAACTATATTGTAAACTTTTCTGTTGATGCCAAGATTTCTGTTTGGCCAGATAATTAGCGTAGTGTGCCATAAATTCTTCTAAAAGTAGCGAAACTGTTGACAGATCTGAAGCATCGTTGTGCGAAGAAGATTTCCTAGAGAACCACGCACTATCAACAGTTTAGAACTGTTTAGATAAATATTGTTTTAAAATAACATAAACTTGAGTTATTAAATGATATAATAATATTAATATGGTAATGAGAATAGTAGTAATGTGTTGATTAGATTATTGATTATTAGCTCTGTGGAACTAAGGCGAGAATTATAAAGTCTGTAAAATGTAAAAAAAAGTTAAATAAAATTTGTTACAAAAACTAAAAACTAAAATGATAAGCTATTGTATAAACAGAGAGAAATATTTGAGATTAGTTTGTGCGCCTCAGAATGTCAGTCATGATCAGTTATGGCACGACGCAGATAAGAAGAAATGCTGCTAACGTACATACATGTACTATTGTAAGGAGTCTGAATTTTCTGTTAGTATTTTTGCTTTTGCTATCTGTTGTTTAGCGACCAAAGAGAAGGCCTTTGAAAGAATATTTCCTGGACGAAGAAGAAGGTGTCTTGGAAAGTTAGTAGTCAGTTAATGTGTATTCATTATTTGAGCTGTGATGTCGAAAGTATACATTTAATGTGTATCCATATTTGAGCTGTGATGTCTAAAGTAGGCATTTAATGTGTATCCATATTTGAACTGTGATGTCGAAATAGCTGCTGGCCAATTTCTACTGGCTTTCTATGAGCAAAGTCTCAGAGATGGTCATTAATTGTTGTTAGAGGTTGTTCATCATCACCGTCATTTATCTTCCAGCTTGGCATTGAGCACGATTACCGCCGGGGCTTGTTAAATTTATTTAGACATTACTAAAACGTTTCCTTCAAGAATTAGTAAAACATTGTTGAAAGACACGCTCACTGTTTCGGAAAATTACTTGTCTCAGTTGTTTGCAAGGCTTGTTTGCTCCTCGAAGTGTAATCAAGTAAGCCATTGTTGCATGAAGTGTGATTTGATGTCAACATGAATGCAGCATTATATTGTAGTGAAGGTTTCTTCAGTTTACTGAAAAAGGTGAGCAATTCCTTACTGGTAGAAACGGAATCCGCCTGAAAATCATTGTTTCCAAATATTTTGAGCTGAAATGCTCCAGAAATGGGTCTTGTGTCGAATGAGCTATACGTGCGTGTTGAAGAAACTTTCACAGTGCTGTACGGAGTTCACAGATTAAAGTGTCATTGATTTGTTGTGTTATCTACTTTTCTCAAATTGCTGAACATTATGTTTACTGTTGCATTTACTATTTCTGTATGTTGTTGTTCTGTGTAAAATTGAACGGTTGTTTCATCGTTCTTGTTATAGTGTAGCTGCTCTGTGTTAGTTGAACAGCTGTGTCATCGTTCTTGTTGTTGTATAGCTGCTCTGTGTTAAGGAGTTGAACAGCTGTGTCATCGTTCTTGTTGTATTGTAGCACCTGTTACAGACCCGAATGCACCGAGACCAGAAGGCAGTACAATATCTCCTACAGTTGGAGAACAGCTTATTGTAAGAATGCTCACTTGCTTGCTCTTTCTTTTTAGTGCTCAGTTATTGTAAACTGCTCAATTGCCTCCTTTTTTGCTCTAAGTTATTGTAAGCAGTGTAGGTGCTCTTCCTGCTCGGTTATTTTAGTCTGCATACTCTCTAGCTTTCATACAAGTGTTCAGTTCTTGTAAACTCTCTCTCTCTACTCTCACTCTCTTTCTCTCTCTGTTTAATGCTCTGTTTTTGTTAAACTCCTCTGTTATTGTGTATTTAGTCATCACTCGTTTAGTTATGTATTACTGTATTACTGAAAGCTACTCTGTTGCTTTCTCTTTCATGCTTATGTTGTTTAGTGCCTGGTTGTACTCTGTATGTGGCGCTCGCTAAGTTTTGCTTTCTGTATATATTTAAGAATGTTTTTCTAAAACTTTTCAGATTCCGTCTGGATTGCCACGAAATCTTGAAGCGGCTGTGCAGCGGTACGGCTCCGCTACGTACAAGGCTACGGCTGCAACGGTGCTTGATCAAAACGGAAAACCAACTCTCTCTCTTCTCTATGGTATGTTTAGAGTTATAGCTCTCTGCCCTGATCTTGTCTTTTGCTTTCTGTCTATCTGTCTTTCTTTATGCTTATCTCTGCCTTTCTCTCTGTCTTTCTTTATGCTTATCTCTGCCTTTCTCTCTGTCTTTCTTTATGCTTATCTCTGCCTTTCTCTCTATCTCACTCTCTCTTTATGCTTAATTCTTTCTCTTCTTTACATTGCATGGATTATTTTCTCTCTCGCTCTGTCTGTCTCTCTGCCTTTCTCTTTCTCTAAAAAATAGTAAAATGCAAAGTAAAGAACATAGTAAAAAGAGAATCAATAGAACTCATAAAGAGATAGAGAGAAACATAATCTTTTTTAAGCTTCCTCGTTTCTCTTTTTTTACTATGCGTAGATTGTACTGATGGCGGCGTTGTGTATATACTGTATAGTTGTACAGCAGAGTTTATTTGCAGCGTGTACCGTTGCATTGTGTGATTGTGGTGCAGGAAAACTTTTGGGTCGGACTCACAAGATCGCTTATAATTTGCTCCATAAAGTGGGCACAAAGGGTGATCCTGGCGTCAAACCTGGAGATAGGGTAAGTTGACGTTAGAAGTAATGTTGAATGGGTAAGTTCATTCTAGAGTTAGGGTGATAAAAGAAGTTCCTTTGAAAATCAAAGGTAGGCTCAGGTTGTGATCTTTTACAACTTCCCTAGTATTAAACTGTCTTAATGTTTCTAGTGAATAATCATACTATTGAACTACCCCTTACTAATGCTGCTGATATCAACTTGATAGCTGACTGATGAAATGTATTAGTAAGTTTTATAGCACTTTCACGGTAATTACAATGTCTTACAATGTCTCGGTGGGATCCCGCGAGGGGAGACCTCAGGTCAGTGAGTGAATGGTATTGTTGCAAGCAATGTCCAGTCCACTAGAGGCCGCCAGTGGTAGGATTGACATGAGAACTGCTTTCTATTAATCCTATCCTCACCCTGGTTTGACCTCGAAAACTTTTCTACCAGTCAGAGTGCTGCTTCAGATGCTTGCCTGTGTTTACACACGGAGGTGGTTAGACAATCTCAACTCTCTAGGCATCTTTCAAAATTTATTATCTTCTAGTGAACAGCAGTAGTATTAAACTAGCTCTTCAGTAAACAATAATGGTAGATGATGTGCATGATTAGATTGCGTGCAATGGACGGTGCTTGCATTGTTGCGTGCAAGTTGAACGGTTTCATGTTGAGTTTTGTGCAAGAGATGGTGCATGAATTATGTTGTGTGCAAGAGATAGTGCATGAATTATGTTGTGTGCAAGAGATAGTGCATGAATTATGTTGTGTGCAAGAGATGGTGCATGAATTATGTTGTGTGCAAGAGATAGTGCATGAATTATGTTGTGTGCAAGAGAAGAGATAGTGCATGAATTATGTTGCGTGTAAGAGATAGTGCGTGAATTATGTTGTGTGCAATGGATAACATAAGCTGTACGTTACAGTCTATATGTTGGTACAAACTGAACTGGATGTTGTTGTGCATCCAGGTGGCGCTAGTCTACCCAAACAATGAACCTGTCTCTTTTATCTGTGCGTTCTACGGCTGCCTGACGGCCGGTGTCGTGCCGGTACCCATCGAGGTTCCTCTAACCAAGAGGGTTAGTTCAACAGTTTGGGTGTGTACTCGTCCTCCTCATTTCCTTTCTTAGCATTTAGTTCTGTTTTCATTGATTTACCTCTCTGTGTTGTTTGCATGTCGACAAAAGACCATTTCAATGTTGTACTGTGGCTAAATCTTAATAAATTTTCGTTGTGTATTTTCCGTTTACACGCAACTAGATTAGATCACTCTGATGTGGTTTTTGCGTTGCGCTAAATTATGCAGCACTGTCAATCTTGTTTTGTTTGTAATGGTACAAAACTTTAGAGAATGATATAAAGATATAAAGAGAATAATATGTAAAGAAAATAAGGAGAATAAGACGAGAGAGAATGCTGACATGTCACCACGGGATTCATGCAGACACAACTGTAGTCTTGGACTGATCGTGCTGACATGTCACCACGGGATTCATGCAGACACAACTGTTGTCTTGGACTGATCGTGCTGAGATAATGTTTTCCAGCTTAAGTTGATAGCGAAATAGTTGTCTGAGAGCAAGTTATGCAAGTGGGAATTGTGCGAGTGCAAGTTGTGCAAGGTTGAATTGTGCAAGATGGCGTTGTGTAAGGGCAAGTGAGAGGAACTTGTGCGAAATTGAATGAGAAGTTTTCAAACCGTATTTTCACAGTACTCGCTAGGACGGCGTCGTGGTACTACGGACCCTTTTCTACTTCCACTTAGCCCACTAATCTATAAATAATCAACTACCACTGATCTATAAATAGATTAAAGGACCACTGATAAATAGACCAAAAGCGAATACTAATTTTTATAAAACTTCCCATTGTGCAATAGTGAGTTTGTGAAAGAACGAGTTTTGTGCGTGAAAGTTGTACGAGAGGGAATTATGCAATGACAGTAAGTTGTGCAAGGGCAAGGTGTCTCAGGATCGAGTTTTCAGAGAGCGAGCTGCCTGGTGACAATATGTCAGACGTTCTGTTTCCTATTCACACCGAATGTCCCGACCTACCTCTACCACACCTGCTTTCTTTAGCTTTGTTTATATTTAAAATGTATGAACTTACTTATAAGTGTTCAATTGTTCATATCTATTAACATTGATTTACATTTTCTCTTGGCTTACAGCGCAGTTATGTTTATTGACCGTTATTTGTTGAAATGATTAAACTTGTAACAAGGCTGATTAGTTCTTCATTTCTTTAATGTCATATGAAGATGAATTTCTAAGTTTTTAACATTGTGTTGCTTTTACCTCCTTTGATGTGATTCAGTGTATTTAATTGTTTTGACTTAGCTTCATCCATTGTGTTAGTGATTGAAGAGTGTATCGTTTATATTTTCCCATTTGTTATTTCTTCCGGTGAAATTAGTTGTAACCTTAGAATTAAGTTGTCATATTAATTTGTTGAGTTTTGTTGTTTAGAGTTTTATTTTATAGAGCTTTATTTCTTATAAAAACTAGTGTAATTGTGTAATTATATAACATGAATTAAATATGACACCATAAGGATTAAGTTGGGAAATTATGGTGAAGGTAGTAGTATATATTATCATTATGATCTGAATGGTTATCACTATAAATTTTTCAATGACTTTTCAAGCAAAGCAGTAACAAAAATTGTTTTAATATGATGGATTGGGTCATGCGGTTTTGGTATAGCTTCTGTCTAATTTTTATTGGTTTATATCGATCTAGGTTTGATTGTTAGACCTATGTGAAGTTAATATGAAGTACTGTGTGTAGTTTAATGACTGACATATAGTTAACATTTTGTTGTTTACTCATAATACATGAATGAGCAACTTGCAATCATCACAATTTGAAAATGAAAAATCTTCTAGTTGAAATATCCCGGTTACAGGCCTTCATATTTCATCATAAGACTTGCAAGAATTCTCAGTTTAAACAGCACGCCTGCTTTTGCTTCCCAAACCTCTTGCCTGCTCTCATTCATAAACCTCCTATCTGTTTAACATTTATCAAAGTTATAATCAAACACAACTTTTATTTGTACACATTTACTTGTGTGCCATTGCTAATGTGCCATCTAACCAGCAGTGAGAGAAGCAAAAAGATTTCATAGCTTGAGCTCCTTGTCCACAATTCAAGCCGATAGTGCAACTGCTTAGTAGTAGTCTAAAGACAAACTGCAGAAGTACCAAAGTGTCAAGAGCTTTGTAATTATTAAAACTGCAAAATGCTAGTTAATCGCTTAGTTTAAGATGCACAGTTTAATATCTAACCTTCTTTTGTTGTCTTATTTTATAACTCATCTTAGTTTTATACTATTCTCGTTTTAGCCTTTCATATACTTTTAGAATGTGGTTTTATTGTGGTTTTATTGTTGTAAATCTAAATCGGTGACTGTATCTTGACATTTGTTTGACTAACATAACCGAGTGTTTACTTTGAGCGTCGTGTGCTGTGTCAGGATGCCGGTGGACAGGGCATTGGCTTTCTCCTCGGCAGTCTCGGTGTTACCGTGGCGATGACCTCGGAGGCTTGCTACAAAGGTCTTCCTCGCACGCCCACTGGCGAAGTCATCAGTTTCAAAGGTAAAGCCCTTTTCATCAATTCTATGTCTGGTAATGGTATGTCTAGTAAATATATAAAGGTGAAGCCCTTTCTGGCTTGTACATGTTTACTATAAACTAAGGCCCTTCCTGATTTTACAATGTACATGTCATAAAGGCCCTTAGCTTATAGGGCCTTAGTTTATTGTAGACATGAACATTGTACATGTTTATTATGAACTAAGGTCCTTGCCGTACATGTTTACTATAAACTAAGACCCTTCCGTGCATGTCATGTTTACTAAGGTCCTTCCTTTGGGGATCTTGAAAACTCTTAATGCTGTCCGGGCTGGTCATGCACTAGGCAGACCACAGACTTGAAAATTCCGACGATGTTTTGACCCAGTTTGACATGGGGACAACTGGAGCCTAGTGATAGAGGAATTACCAAGGATGAAATGAAAACATGTATATCACCCCAGCGCACGATACATTGATTGTTATTGTGCATGAAGAGTTTCTATGTATGCATGATGTATTGTATAATGCATTCTTCTATATGTGTATGTATGCTGTGTATTGTGGATACCTATTTTTATGTATGCGTGTTGCATGTTGTGTATGACGGATGTTTGTATGCATGTTGTATGCTGCATGTTTGTATGCGTGTTGTGTATGCTGCATGTTTGTATGCGTGTTGTGTATGCAGGATGCTTGTATGCATGTTGTATGCTGCATGTTTGTATGCATGTTGTATGCTGCATGTTTGTATGCTTGTTGTGTGATGAATGTTTGTATGCGTGTTGTAT
>JAQFYQ010003391.1:0-10710 GCA_034694885.1 Buchholzia appendiculata
TTTCCTTTTCATTTGCACATATGATCCCTCCTTGTCCTCCATCAGTTCATGAAGCATACTTTGCCTCGGTCTTCCTGGTCCTCTCCTTGCCTCAATTCTGCCTTCTATCACATCTTTCATCAATCCCTCGCCCCTCAACACATGTTCAATCCAGTTTTTATTTCTCTTTATGACTGTTTGCACCACACTTTTTCTTCTCCCACATAATATAGCACTTGATGTAACTCCAATATATTTAACAGCTGAGACTATGTGTAAATTGTAATACGTCTATACAAAGCACTCATCCTACCATCCACCAATTTGTATCATACATAATTTGTATCATACATTTGTCATAAACAGCTCGATAAAATTGACATTTGAAAAATATAAAATTATTATTATATTTCATGTATAAAATATTAAAGCAAACAGAATTATGGAAGAAATTCACTGTTCATTGAAACTACTTCAAATAATTTGATGTGACTATACATATTACTTTGAGTTAAACTTGATAACATCACAACTGCTGTTGATCTTGCAGTTGAGCCTCTCTCCCCCACCTCCTCCTCCCAACCGTTTCGCCACGTCCTACGCACCACGTCCAATGATAAGGACGCACTCTCTCCGCCCGCTGACAATAATGCCAACCGTAACCTCACCGTCCTCAAGAACAACCTCAAGAAACCCGAACCCAAATTCATTGAGGGTGTCCAACCTTCTGGTGTTCCCGAAGGCGAGTTCACCGGACTACTGGGCAAGGCCAAGGACGGGCTGTCAGTGTCAGCGGGTAGCGGCAAGACTTTCCAGAAGAGATTGGAAGAGCCGGAAGAACCTGAGGTGGTTGAGGTGAAGGCACCGGTGAAGGTGAAGTCTGAGTCTGAGATCCAGTGGGAGCAGATAGAGAAGGGGATGACACGAGGACTCAAGATCAACGAGATGGACTTCACGGACCTCACAGAGGTGGATGACATCAACTACGTCAATGCACAGGTACATACACCTGTTCAACTATATAGACCATTTACTTAGTCAATATAGACCATTTACTTAGTCAATATAGACCATTTACTTAGTCAATATAGACCATTTACTTAGTCTACATAGACCATTTACTTAGTATAGACCATTTACTTAGTCAATATAGACTATTTACTTAGTCCACTTAGACCATTTACTTAGTATACTTATGGTACCTACCGCCCCCCCTCACTTCTGAGGTCAAATGGAAAATATTTTGAAAAGGTTGCAAACCATATAACAAGGAAAATCAAATTCATCATGAGTTTTTTGAAGGCCAGATCTTTAAATATAATTTTAAACATCTCCCAAAATGCAAATCATGTCGAACGGATCTTGCCAGTTTGTACTCATTTATTTGTTGTTATTTTTCTTCCACAGCCGGTAGGTGGCGCAGCTCCTGTGGTGCAAGCTCCTGCACCAAAGATCAACACAGTCGCCTCAAAGTTTGGAGCTCAGTTCGGAGCAGCAGCTGCCGCAGCAGCAGCACAACAGCAGCAGCTGGCAAAGCGAACAGCTGGGGGTCCGCCAGGTCCACCTCCCCCTCCGCCTCCCCCACCTGGGGGCATGCCGCCTCCACCGCCTCCCCTAATGGGCCCTCCTCCTCCACCCCCACCTTCAGCACCCCCTCTAGGCAATGCTTCAACTTCTACCTCTGCGGCCCAAGCGACCAAGTCAGGACGGAAGACACTGAGGCTTCACTGGAAGGAAGGAAAGGGAGAGTTCTACACTCCATCTGGAAGAACAAACGACACGATCTGGAGCAAGATGTCCCGAGAGATGGTCAATGTGAAGATTGACAAGGAAGCCCTTGCGGAACTCTTTGAAACAAAGGCCACTGACTTAAAGCTAAAGGTAATCCAGCATTCAGACACAGGGCCGTCTTTAAATGGAGTTGTTCTGTGGGTTCAAATCCCCCAGAAGGATTTTTTTTCTGAAGATTGTTGATATTTTAGTCGCTGCCATGCTCTCTCCCCTGCTCGTAGGATTTTTATCCCCAGAAAGACATATCCAATGGAGACTTAAGTAAAGATCTTTGAAACTTTATGCGACAAAAAAGTTAGGAAATGAAATTCTGCTGATCTTATCAGAATTGTCAAGAACTGTGTTAGTAAATGTTACTAATAATTTCGTTGTTGATGAAAGTTGTATAAATTATTCAAGTCAAAGGACAGATTTTGTTTCATCTATCCTCGACCAATGTCACGAATGACGACAAAAGCTGATAATAGTTGTTTACTAAACACTTGCTTGCAATGTATTAAAGATTATAGTGTGAATTGCAGCAATCGCGTTGAATAAATGTACTAAAGCTATTCATTCTAATGCTTTTTTGTGAATAATCTTATTACTATTTTTGGCTTGATGTCAGAAATGGCAATGAAGATTAAGCCGGTTCAACGACGATATTACATAATTGACTGTAATTAATAAAATTGGTGCTTTGTTGATCTATTTCTATTATTACTAATTTACTACCATCTTGAAAGGCACTAATACAACTATATATTAGTAATTAATATTAGTAATTATTTTGTAATGGCGGTAATATGTGCATAAATCAGCTGAAACTTTCCATCATTTCAGTATGTGTTCTACTGATCACGGTCACATGATCACGGTCACATGATCACGAGACCTAGATTAACCGTTATCACGGTTATCATTATAAACCATTCAAATAAACCGTACGTCTCTAGTGAACCCACTATAGAGGCGTAAGGTTTATTGAAATGTCAATATTCTAGAAGTGGTATGGCGCTCGGTGGATGAGCCTTTATTGGAAGACTATTGTTACTCATTGATTGTGTTTCATTGCCCTGCCACATCTCTCTCAACTCTATTTGATTGTAACTGTTTTTCTTTCAGGCTCCGGTAGGTCTTTCTTGCTGTCACCTCCCTTAAAGCACTTCCTTGTTCCCAGTTTGTTGAATGTAAAATCAGTTTTCAAATTATCCTCGTGTGAGAATTGTATTTAGTACTGCAAATTGTATAGTTTAATTACGAGTTGTTGTTTTTTATTTGTCCGAGTGGTTTTTAGTGTTTGGATAATTGACATGTATACAGATATGGTTGACATTTTTCCCTGCTCTTCTCTTCCCTGCATTTCTGTTTCTGCACTTTCCTGCACTTTCCTTCACTTTCCTGCATCTATTTTCTCTCACGTTATATTGTAGTTCATCAGACTTTAGTTCCTTGCTATGTTATTGATAATAGCTTATTTACTTTGAGTCAAAATATTGCATATCTTACTTCGATAAGGTCTATTCCTTCTAGCTGTTCGGTTTTCTTAGTGTTTAGCGTTTTGTTCTTTTCTCTTCCATTTTTTCCAGAATATAATATCACAAGTAACACAATGTTAATTACAAAACATGACATATTAGGATATAAAGTTAGACTAGAGCAAACGATGTTAACCAAAAGACTTTGTCTAAAGGCCATTGACCAAGGAAAATGATAAAGGTCAGTGGCATGAACCTCAAGGCCAACGACATGAGCCTCAGGGCCAGTGGCATGAACCTCCAAACCAGTGGCATGAACCTCAAGGTCAGTGGCATGAACCTCAAGGCCAACGACATGAACCTCAAGGCCAATGGCATGAACCTCAAGGTCAGTGGCATGAACCTCCAAGCCAGTGGCATGAACCTAATGGGTAATGACAAGAGCCTCAAGGCCAATGGCATGAACTTTAAGGCCAGTGGCATGAACCTCAAGGCCAATGACAAGAACCTCAAGGCCAGTGGCATGAACTTCAAGGCCAATGACACGAACCTCAAGGCCAGTGGCATGATCTCAAGATCAGTGACAATATTATGACATTGAGCTCGAGGCCAATGATGCCTCGCGGTGCATTCGGTTGTTAGTTAGATGCCTGCATGTTGTTACAACTAATACCCTGCACTGCGTGATACTAATCATTAGTTTGATTATATATTATTTATTATAATTATTTGTTTGATTGTACATGGATTATTTATTTTTTTACTTTTGTCTGTAACATGTTAAGAAGGTATGAGTTGTTTTTCTCAATTTTTTACGTAAAATGTAATTTACGTTTCAGAATGCATATTTAATTTTTAGTAAGGAAACTTACAATTTTAATCATGTTTAAATTGTGTCGGTCTTTTCACTATAGATATATGTAGCAATTTACATGTAGATAATGTGATAATGGTGTTATTGGTTTAATACCGTTTGCTTGTTTAAGTTGCCCAGAGCTGTGATAAGTTATCAAGAGTAGTTAACATTTACAACATATATAGCTTAATTGCTTTGCTATGATAATAATACTTCATAGATTTAACTATTCACAGCAACTTTTACTGATCTATTGCTTAGCAACAAGATGGATCGAAGAAAGAAGTGACAGTTCTTGATTCCAAGCGTTCAAACGCTATCAACATAGGCCTTACCGCCCTGCCACCGCCACGGACCATCAAGACAGCCATTCTCAACATGGACAGCATCATCATGAACAGGGAGTGTATTGAGGTAAGACACCCTGTACTCAGTGTCATGAATAGAGAATAGAGAGTGTGTTGAAGTAGAACACCCTGTACCTGGTGTCATGAATAGAGAGTGTGTTGAGGTAGAACACCCTGTATTTACTATCATGAATAGAGAGTGTGTTGAGGTAAGACACCCTGTACCTGGTGTCATGAATAGAGATTGTATTGAGGTAGAACACCCTGTACCTAGTGTCATGAATAGAGAGTGTGTTGAGGTAAGACACCCTGTACCTGGTGTCATGAATAGAGAGTGTATTGAGGTAGAACACCCTGTACCTGGTGTCATGAATAGAGAGTGTATTGAAGTAGGGCACCCTGCACTTAGTGTCACGAATAGAGTGTGTATTGAGGTAGGGCACCCTGTACTTGATATCACCAGTGGCAATTTGAGATAGAATTATTTGTTGCTTATTAATTTATTTAAATGTGTCCCATAAAAATGATCTGTCTTTCCAGCCTAACCTTTTTGCATTATTAAAATGAAGACTGTTGCACCAGAAGTGTTGCTTGTTGCACATTTTACTTTTATAGTGCAACACAAACACCATGTGCAACATCAGCAACATGTACAAAACAATTCCACCAAGATGTGCCACATTAGTGACATGTACAACATTTACGGCATGTGCAACTTTTGGCAACTTGAGCAAAAAAATAATGGCACATGCAAACAAACATTGCTGTTTCAAAGAGTCTTTCAGTGTGCTTATGATATTTCTATATTACTGCAGATTTGATTATTGCATTGCTCACTCAGTTTCTGATGACATCACTTTGCAGAAGATCCTGTCGACCATGATGCCTACAGAGGAGGAGAAGTCCAAGATGATGGAGGCGCAGCTGGCCAACCCAGACGTGCCTCTTGGCTCTGCTGAACAATTCCTACTCACCATATCATCCATCAGTGAACTCGAGGCACGGCTTCAACTTTGGGCTTTCACCCTCGACTACGAGGGCATCGAGGCGGTACGTACAAAGCCCTTCGACAGTCAACTTAGTCCACAAGTTGTTTACCTTTCCTGATTGAAGCATGTGTGAATATTTGGTCGTGCTCTGATACCAAAAAACTGTGAAATATTTGCAGGGAAGTAAATGAAAATAAAATGACATTTATGATACAAGATTAGTCTGCCTAAAAGAACCGTAATTCAAGTATAAATGCTCATAACTATAGAGGATGCAAGAAATTAGTACCGTCAAGTTAACAGATGTATAATTGTATAATTATGTTAACTAAAATTATATACAGTACAGGTAGATAAATTATAATTATTTAGACTTGTATAATAATAAAACAAAGTGTTGTTAAATTTTTTTCAAGCTGTTCGATACGACTGTATTATTTCCATTGTATTGCATTACAATGTCAAGCCTTACAGATTAAAGCAAAATATAGTTCAATAAATTGAATTTGACAATTTATCTGTGTTAGTTTGATAATTTGTTTCCCATGCATTCCAATGAGCAACGATCAGAAGTTAGAATCAGAAGAGCATTCGGCTGTAAACCCGAAAGCAAGCCCAACGACTAAAAATTGTTCAAGCATATTTGTAACGTGCATTGTATTTGATGTATAATTTGTCTACTTGGAATTTGTTTAGGAAATTGCTAATCCTATTTCGGACCTAAAGCTTGGCATGGAGGAACTTCGGCGGAGTAGAACCCTGAGGTACATCCTTGCCATGCTGCTTTCGTTCGGCAACTGCCTCAACAATGCTCAGGTAACTTGCCTCAACTTCTGCCTTCAAGAGATAAGGTACAGGCAAAAAGTGTTCTTCACAGCTTTGACTGGGTTATTCGTGTGAAAACGATTTGAGTTTGATGATGAATTAGATTAATCCAATTGAAGCTACCAGAGAAATTATCCAATGCACAATATAAACTAGTCACCTAATTAAACAATACTCAATATAACATAACATAAAATCTAGTAAAGTTGTTTGGAATTCCATGTAGTTGGTTACACCTCTAATGAGATGAGGCAAGAATGTGTTTTTGTTGCCTTGCAGGCGAAATGCTTCACGATAGACTACCTTGTGTTTTGTTGCCTTGCAGGCTAAAGGCTTCACGATTGACTACCTTGTGTTTTGTTGCCTCGCAGGCTAAAGGCTTCACGATTGACTACCTTGTGTTTTGTTGCCTTGCAGGCTAAAGGCTTCACGATTGACTACCTTGTGTTTTGTTGCCTTGCAGGCCAAAGGCTTCACGATTGACTACCTTGTGTTTTGTTGCCTTGCAGGCTAAAGGCTTGATGATGTACTACCTTGTGTTTTGTTGCCTTGCAGGCTAAAGGCTTCACGATTGACTACCTTGTGTTTTGTTGCCTTGCAGGCTAAAGGCTTCACAATGGACTACCTCTCCCACGTGCCTGAGGTCAAGGACACGGTCAACAAGCATTCCCTACTACATCATCTCGTTACCATGGTGATCGAACAATTCCCGGACTCGACGGATCTCTTCTCAGAGATGGGATCCGTGAACAAATGTTCTAAGGTCAGAGAGCTGCTACTTACAGATCATAACTATTTCTATTTCATAAGCTCAGTATAGAAATTTGTTTACTTTCCTGTTGTTTCTTTTAACACAGAGATGAACGTTCAAAACGAATCAAATTATGGAGTGTATACATGTAATATGACTTGATCTGCTTATGAGATTTATTACAAGTTCAGAATCAATTGAGTAAAATTGACGACATATTTACGTAAAACAATAGTTCAGTTATTGATATCACATAAATGTACTATCTTTGTGATTTCTGATGTAACCTCTGAACTCTGATGTAACCTCTGATGTGACCTCTGATATAACCTCTGATGTGACCTCTGAACTCTGATGTAACCTCTGATGTAACCTCTGATGTGACCTCTGATGTAACCACAGATGTGACCTCTGATGTGACGGTTGTGACCTCTGATGTGACCTCTGATGTGACCTTTAATATGACCTCTGATATGACCTGTGATGTAACCTCTGATGTGACCTCTGAACTCTGATGTAACCTCTGATGTAACCTCTGATGTGACCTGTTATGTGACCTGTGATGCAATCTCTGATGTGACCTCTGAACTCTGATGTAACCTCTGATGTGACCTGTTATGTGACCTGTGATGCAATCTCTGATGTGACCTCTGATCTGTTCAATGGTCCATGACCTCTACTTTGACCTCTGTGACGTAGGTTGACTGGGACGAGATTGTGGACAAGCTGTCCAAACTTGAGCAGACTTGCAAGACTTCCTGGGACCATCTACGAGCCGTCGTGAAACGTGACAACAACCTTGCGCTCAAGAACAAGTACGTACTTATGTGCATACCAAGTACGTACTTATGTACATACCAAGTACGTACTTATGTGCATACCAAGTACGTACTTATGTGCATACTTATTCTTGTTATTGTGCGAATGTGCACAGCATTGATTGTGCAAGGTTTGTGCAAGTATGTGTAAGTGTTTACACTATGTCACTATGTAGTAATAAGACTACTTAGACTGCAGTACTGGCATGATTTGTATCCTGCATGTTTATATATGTGCACTGACACACTGTCAATGTTAACGACATCGAAAGTTTTGAATATTTAGTCCATTAATTTCATATATTTAACAGTATAATTACAGATACCATACATGCTTTTAAGATCTAAATTGAATTGTTGTAAATTGTAAATTGTTGTTGTAAATTTTAATTACCGTTGTAAATTGCATCAATATCTTTGAGGTTGTCACTAAAAGCTGTTATCAAGATATCATTCAGTTTTCTGTCCGATCACATTTCTAGGGACCACAGTATGAATGAGTCAAAGTTTAAATAATCATCTGCAGGCCGCCGAAGGAAGTTTCTCACCTGAATGTGGTGTCCGGTCAAAGGTTCTACCTTCATAGATCATTCAAAAAAGCGTCCGTCCGTGTTTCATGAAATATTGCAGGATAGTTTAGTCAGTTCTTCAGTCGTCATCTTTAATTTACCTTTCACTCACTCCTATTGTATTTATAGATTGTCAGAAACGCTGGCTGACTTTGCTGAACGCATTATGCTTCTAAAGATTGCGCACAGACGTATTGTAAACAGGTTAGTTTGAGTTAGATTATTAAAATAATGAGCATATTAGCTAAGCCTCCATTATTACCTGGCTGATCTACATGTATATCATGGACTATAACTTTCGTCGTTAGCACTTATTAATGTGAGCTTCTCAGTGTTACAACTACACTGCTGACGTAGCGTTTTGAAGGAATTGTCTTCTTGTATGTAGTTCATAGGAAGAACTCTACTCACATTTTATCTAGCATGCAAATGGCCTTGATTTTGTTTAATGCTTATTAAGCTTATTGCTTATCAGGAAAGATTTTGGACTGTTTTTCCTCAGAATTCGCAGAAAATATATCTTTTCAACACTCGGTACTTGCCGTCCCTTGATTGAAATTTCTGACTGCGACTATACATTGGTGTCGGTTATCCTGTATTTTTAATGTATTGTCTAATAATTGATCGTTGAATAATGAGCTGTGATTACTGTGCACTAGGTTTAACCGGTTCCTCCTCTACCTGGGCTACTCTCCTGACACAGCGAATGACGTCAAGATCAACGTGTTCTGTAAGACGATTGTTGAGTTCGCTCTCGAGTTCCGCACAGTGCGCGAAAAGATCCTCGCTCAGAGAGAACGGAAAGCGAACATGAACTACTCTACGGAGAGACGCATGTCACGCCCAAAGATCACAGATGTAATTATACATACAATACTTGTATACATACAATACTTGTATATGTACAATACTTGTATACATACAATACTTGTATACATGCAATACTTGTATACATGCAATACTTGTATACATACAATACTTGTATACATGCAATACTTGTATACATGCAATACTTGTATGCATACAATACTTGTATACATGCAATACTTGTATACATGCAATACTTGTATGCATACAATACTTGTATACATACAATACTTGTATACATGCAATACTTGCATACATGCAATACATCTATGCGTATTATACTCTTATACATAAGATATTCTTGTGCATACGATACTTTTATACATATGATACTCTTGTAAATACGATACTTCATACATACATTACCTTATGCATGCAATACCCAGTGCATTATTGGTCAGAAGGATCCTACTTGTGTTTCCTGCATATTCTATCTGTATCCAAAATGTCTGAGAATTTTGTGTCTGTTTGGACAATGCTTTTTATGTAGATTATCCTATGGTAATACTGCATATTAACTTAGGACTATAAGGTGCATGTACAGTATATACTACTAATAGGACAATTCTGTTTTGGTATCATACTAAGATAATCGTATTATGTATATGAATATCGACCTAGATTAGTGTAATGCATTATAATTGCTTCGATAATTAAATTATCTCAGTGAAAACTGAACAATAATTTACAGGTACAGTTTTGATGATGTAGCACGACTGTGCAGAAAGAGAGCGACCTGTAAGAGGCGGGGCCTATCGGGTCTCTCTTGTAGGGAGGCGGGGCCTATCGAGCTAGTCGCCTATGGGAAATCAGTTTATTTTCATGCATATTACATTAGAATGGTAGTGTATAGTATGTATAAATGAACTTGATAATGAATGTATTTCTGCTGTTTGCATGTATCAATGACATGTATGGATGCAGGTGTGTATGTATGTATGTATGTTTGTTTGTGTTACAAGGACATGGACGGCAAGTCCCGGACTCTGGACTACAATCGTAACGGATCGTTACGTCGTGGACAGCAATCATCCACAGAGAGGGACGACACAGACAAGCAGACAGACAAGCAGACAAATGGCAGACTCACCAAGTACCCATCACTTAGTAAGCTCCTCCCACTTTACTGTACTTCGCTTAGTTATTCAAGTATTCTAAGCTCCTCCCACTAGTGTTCTAAGCTCCTTCCACTTTACTACGCTTCAGTTAGTCTTTCCAGTGTTCTCAGGGCCTCCCATTTTACTGAACTACTTAATAATTCTAATGTTCTAAGCTCCTCCCACTGGTGTTCTAAGCGCCTCCCACATTACTGAACTTCTTAATAATTCTAATGTTCTAAGCTCCTCCCACTGGTGTTCTAAGCGCCTCCCACATTACTGAACTTCTTAATAATTCTAATGTTCTAAGCTCCTCCCACTGGTGTTCTAAGCGCCTCCCACATTACTGAACTTCTTAATAATT
>JAQFYQ010003392.1:0-10709 GCA_034694885.1 Buchholzia appendiculata
GGGAAATCACCAGGGGGGAAATCACCGGTTCCCATTGGCCCAGTGGTTTACGGGCTTGGCCCAGTGGTTTAGGGCTTGACCCAATGGTTTAGGGTTTGGCCCAGGGGTTTAGGGGCTTGGCCAAGTGGCTTAGGGCTTGGCCCAGTAGTTTAGGGCTTGGCCCTGGGGTTTATGGGCTTGGACCAGTGGTTTAAGACTTGGCCGAGTGGTTTAAGGCTTGGCCCAGGGGTTTGGCCCAGTGGTTTAAGGCTTGGCCCAGTGGTTAAGGGCTTGGCCCAGTGGTTTAAGGCTTGGCCCAGGGGTTTAGAGCTTGGCCCAATGGTTTCAAGCTCTACAATACTCACAATCTTTCTCCTCATGTATGATAAGGCGAGCAGTGAGATTGTTGGCGCAAGGAAGAGCATCCTGCTGTAAAACTTTGATTTAGTAAAAAAGGTAAAAATGACACATGCACATGCTCAGAAAGCTTCATTCTTCTTCTTCTTTGACTTCAGTGATCTATGATATTGAAGACCGCTCCCAAACACAGTTTCAGTGGCTGCCAACCCCTGATATTATCTGGTCAGCAAGTCAGCCACTCCAGCTGGGTTATTCCAAAGGTCGATTGTGGTTAGGGAGGTTGGTATCATCATCATGATCACTATGAGTGCGCTTCTCAACAGTTGCTGAGGAAACATTTTGGTAACGTCTTACGTTATTTAATTTAACGACTTTAGTTAGCCCCAAATGTCAAGTGCCCTAGTGCCAATTGGGGACAATTCCAGTTCGGGTTATAACTGACGATGATGATCGTAACAGAGACTCTATTTTGGAAAGCAATAACAAGTGTAGAGTTTGAATGTTTCTGTGTTGGACGGTGAATGCTTACAACTTAGTCGTCTACCCAAAACATCAACACGTACGATTTATATTAAGATTTTTTATATGTAATATATATTAAGAAGTATGGCACAACATGGGAGTATATATCAAATTCTTATTTAGTTTTACAACTGCATGAGAGTATTACACTGTCAATTAGATTGAAGCAAAACTTGACAGTTATAAACCTTTCCTCACACCAACCATCGCGCAGATGTTATTATCAAGCTGTCAGATGTTAAGTTATTATTGTTAATATTATTGTTATAATAATATTATTGTTATTGTTATAATAATATTATTGTTATTATTGTTAAGATGATAAGTTATTGTAATGTCAAATGGCACATGAAAACATTACTTTACCCATCCATATATGCAGCATTTCTACGCAGTAATAGCTGTTCTGACTTCCAATAATTATAAATTCATAGCAGAAAAGAATTTAACACTTAACAAATATTTAATACGTTTGTAGAATCTAGAATAAATACCGTAAAGTAAACGGAGTTATTAGCGCAAACAGTTTACAATAGAAAGAAAATATTGCATCCAATAATTATCAAAGCAAATGCATGATGAACAAGTAAGTATCGCACAGAGATTTAATAAAATAATTACTATAGATTAAATAATTGCCTTAGAAAGTCTAAAGTTGTGTGATGCCAATTCAAAAGCATGCAAAATTGTGTTGAAAGCTATTTGACCAGAAGTCTTATACTCTTTATAAACAGTCGAGAAATCGAATAACACAAATCTTGCACATTTCAAACTTTTCACACTTTGACTCAAAAAATACCTAAAACAAATTTTGATAATTTCTCTATTTGCCACCAACCATAAATTTGCAATCAAGTCAGTTGCATCATTGAAGCACTTTATAATTACCATTGTGATAGCTAACTCTGCATTACAAACTCTTTAGCTCATTTAACCTGACAATAACTCGGTTACCTTGATATAAACTAGGTATACATCGTTTGGATGAATAATCTTAAAGCATAAAATTTGAATAATTTTTTCTTGGCAAGATGAGACACTGTACATACTATTTCACTAATATAAATCTCACAAAATATTGTATTGTTATCATAAATTATTTTCCTCGACCCTGTTACTGACCAATGAGCTTACTCAATAGTAGTAATTAGTAAAAAATAAATCCAAACGAAAGCTTAAACAGAAACATATGTTAGCTTCATGACCCTGTACTGTTATATATTGCATTGTAATGAATGACTTCAATCTAAGACACTGATCGTCAAATAAATGAATACCACCGAACCAATAACTATCAATACATTGTATGATCATGTATACACTTACAAAAATTCTAACAAAATTCAATTATTGACATTTAGAAGAGAATTGTAATCAATTTCTTGGCAATAACAAAATCGTAATTTTTTTATTATTAACAACCTAGATTATAATATTAACGTATCTTCCCAGTTAAATCCTACCCATTCGATACGCTGATTCAAGCTTGTTTCGAGAACATCATAAAACACGAGTCTCATACGATTCAACATCTGTTGAAAGTCAACACTGAGAATTCAATTCAAACTGTTCAGAAATATCAACTCTAAATAACAAAACATTAGTTCTATCACACAAAAACGTCACAAAGTAAACAAATTAGTAATATGCTAGCATATTACTAACAGCAATAAACGAGACAAGAAGAAATAAAACAATACTAAACTATGGACAGTTAAGGTACAGAAAACAGGACGCATTCACATTTATCTACACTATGTACAATTAATGTCTAAAAAAACCATATTTCAATAATACAGACTCGAACAGAACGTATCAAACAACGTAGTTAACAAAGTTCTTTAGTACCGGTACGCAAAACATTCGGTTTCAAAACTATACAATGACTTTGTAACATTCAACATGCACGGCTGAAAATGTTAAGCTCTGAACAAAATTGCCACAGCCACTTTTAAATTGTTTAAAGGGGCCATCCATATTATTACACGATGCCCCGGGGGTTGGTCGGCCAAGTTTGACAGCATGACATGGGGGGGGGGGGAGGAGGTATTTATAATACTGGTAGAAATTTATGATCAACCGATGTAACCTAGTGAAATCAAGAACTACGGCAAGTTTCAATTCGGAGCACTCAAAACCCTGCTTTTTTTAAACTCTAATGCATCTGTGTAACAGGGACGGGTTTCAACAAATTTGCAAAATTAATGGATGGTTCCATTATACTTCTATTTGTAGCGTTCAGAGTAGAAAGATTTTCCAATATGTAGGCCACTATACATGGACAAATTATGCATTCTACGAGAGTTGACAATAATTGTAAACAAATTTTAACTTTGAAAGATTGTGCACTTTGAAATGTCAGCATACTAAGGTGTAAGTCTAAAAGTTTAAAGTCTATACTAACACGCAAGATCCTGCTCATATATACGAGACAAAATAAATCACATTTGGTCAGATCTCTCGAACCATGAAGGAACTAAAAATGATTGAACAGCATCTTTCCACAGTGCCAAAACTCAAAAGTACTTTCAGCCATTGAAAGCTGAGCCCCCTTTTTCATTTCAATCATAAAATCTTAACGCTTCATTAACACACGTTTTTATAACTTTGAAAAATAAACTCTTGCCTAAAGTCAAACAATTTTCAGTCATTTCCGTGAGATCATAGTAGCATAATAACAGCAGCAGCAGCATTTCTATTGCATCACAGTTGTAGCGTGATAAAGCTGATAGAAATACAACGATATTGCTTTACACAGAAACCACAAGACAACGTCGACATGACAATGCACTTAGAAGCTACTTAAGAAACATGCAACATCAGCAGTAGTAGTAGCGACACGACCAAGTCTACAAGCACCATCAAGTCCTCACTAAGGCGCTTACTTATCATCAACACTCCCGCCGTATATGTTGTGTTCTTTGATGTAGTCGATGACCGGGTCTTGAATGAGATAGCGAACACTATCGCCTCGCCGAACAGCTCGCCTGTAGAGGAACACATACACACGCATTGGTATGTGCTACGAGAATATTATACTCAAGCGTACACATCTTACACTTTACTGCAGCACCTCAAAAAATTACACTGTTTACACGATTTATGCTGTACGCGAGTACAGTATAAATCTTGTAAACAGTGTAAATATGCACAGTCGTCGCTTAAAAAAACAACAACTGTAGTTCATGCTTAAAGTTCATTATACTTTGTACATGCTGCTATAAGATATAAACTTAGTCTATATAATAGGCTGCACCACACTCAACGACAAATCAATAGCATTACTTTATCATCTAATTTCAGCTAGAATTTAATTAGTTTTTCACACAATTCGTACTACAGTAACAGAAACTAACAGACCCTATGTTCATCATATCACAAGCTTAGTAAAAACTACGACACAATATCAGATGACAGATTTACATAAATGTTCACACGGCAGGTATTACATTCAGTTCAGCTATTGCCGTAAGCGTAAAAGCCCAGGAATAGATTTCTATGCCAGACTGTGTCATCAGTTATAAAATTGGACAAAAATATGTATGCTTCGCCGCCCCTGTTACCAGCAGTTAGTTGGTTGTACTAGTTGGTTGTAGCTGTAACAAGCTAGGTAATAAACTACTGACACATTTACCAGTACATTGGCACTGGTAAGTGAGTCCTGCACTATGTCTGACTGAGGGATAGAGCAGGTGATGAGCACCTGGCTACCTTAAGCTGCCTGGTGATCAGCACCTGGCTACCTTAAGCTGCCTGGTGATCAGCTGACTACCTTAAGCTGTCTGGTGATCAGCACCTGGCTACCTTAAGCTGTCTGGTGATCAGCACCTGGCTACCTTAAGCTGTCTGGTGATCAGCACCTGACTACCTTAAGCTGCCTGGTGATCAGCTGGCTACCTTAAGCTGTCTGGTGATCAGCACCTGACTACCTTAAGCTGTCTGGTATCAGCTGGCTACCTTAAGCTGTCTGGTGATTAGTACCTGACTACCTTAAGCTGTCTGGTGATCAGCACCTGGCTACCTTAAGCTGTCTGGTTATAATCAGCACCTGGCTACCTCAAGCTATATGGTGATCAGCTGGCTACCTTAAGCTGTCTTTGATCAGCACCTGACTGCCTTAAGCCTTACTTGAAAGGCCAAAACCTTCACTTATAAATACAAATGATAAATAAATGTACTGCATTCTTTGAAGATAGAATTTCCTTCTTCACTTCTACTAACAGATATTCATAATTAACACAGATCAACACTAAAGGTCACACTTATCTGCACAAAAAGCAAAATAGGTTACACAATATATTGCAAAATATAACACACTTGAACATTTCTAAAATATAATCTGGTTTGAAGCTAAAGCTAGAAACTTTCATACACCACTGGGTAAATGATCCAGTTTACAGTGATAATAGAATACATTAATATGCCAAGAGCTTGTAAATCTACCTGACTTTAGTAGCGCTGATCTCGTTTGAAATCCATTCGGTTACGACGAAGATATTCGACTAACAACAACAACAACAACAATAAATATACATTTCATACAATACACAGTTACACATATGTATATATGCAACACAAAATATACATTTTACAATACAACACATACAATACACATACATTTCATATAGCCAGAATACACGTCGAATCGACAAGGCAGCTCTCATTAGTCAACCAACAACTTTGCATCTCATTAACTGCTTTACAAGAAACTGTTTTAACCATGTACGAAGTAAATTACATACAACTGTTTACACAACAGTACATTAGACAATTCATCCCACATACACACTAATTAATAAATAACAGAAAGCTTTACAGTTATATATACACTTAAAACATTTCACTTCGCCAAGCTTTTGACCCATCAACAAAAGCACAGCCGACAGCATTGATATAATTCGACTAATTTAAACGTGTGATCATGATAAATTGATGTAGTGATAATAATAATAATTAGTTTAAATCGTATAGCTCTTCAGATCGTAAGCAGTAATAGCGACTGCAGAGGAAATCTCCATGTCTTGTTTTTGGCACCCCCCTCCCTCCCGTAGGGTGCAAGCTATTTGTGAGCACCCCACTTGTTAGCACCCCACTGCGAACACAGTGGTACTTGTGTTGATGATAATCTAAGCATTTGAATAGGCTACTAGTCAATATTAAGTTTAAAGAAAAAAAGGATCTTCACAACCTACACTCTAAATGCGCCGCTGATAGTACGCCAAGAAGAAACATAGACTTAGTCCTCCAATAATTCCGCTGTTTAGATGGAAATAAATTAGAAACCTTATACTTGGTCATGAGATCTGATTCGTATATCAGCCGCTCGACGTTGCAGTCCGATCGATGACATACTACGACACCAAACTTGTCCAATATCTCGACCATCTACATCAAATAAAAGAACCTGTAGTATCGTCATTAGCTGCGATCTATCAAAATCAACATAACGGTTATCGTTACCATCTATTCATTTAAATTTACATACATAACAATCAAGAAATATATACCACCTACATAAAAGAAAATATACATACAGTATCTTCATTGCCGCATACATTACAGCAAATATACCTCTATCATCAATCAATGTGTGCACATTACAACTATCTGCTGTTTTTTTTAATGGTGGCTGGGTTAACTTGTCCTTACCGTCATTACAGAATCAAAGAACAGAATAGCTCCTACTGAGAAATGAAAATCATTCCATTTCTGGAACGGGTTGGCATCATCATGGGCATGCTTTTGTAACAATTATGAGTCCTCAGCCATTATGAGCCATCAGAACAAGTGTATGCTTGCGCTCAGCACAGATATTTTGTGAAAGAGAACGGACTAAAACGGATGTTGATGACCTTTTAACATTTATCAATTCATCATTTATCTTTCTATATTATCGAGATACTTCCACCAGATTGGGTAGAGATATATGTCAGCTAGCAAGCTCCTAAACAAACCAACTAAAAACAGATTGAATACAGCAACAAGCAGTATCACGTTGTAACAATAAACCTAAACAATAAAATTTTTACACAATATCTGAATTTCAATTTCTACAAAATATACCAGCGAGATATCATTATAAATGGACAAATATAGAATCCCAAATTATGCATGTATATTCCCTCCCCCAACTCTAGTATTCAGGGACAAGTTGTAAGTCAACTGTCTCATCTCCCTTTCTACTTTTAGTGGTTAAAACTTAACGTATTTCTATATGAAGCTTCAAAAACAACTCAGTTCTGGAACCCGGAAACTAAAGCGGACGACTACCTAATTCAACAGCCGTCCGATAACTGGCGATGATGATGAGAACAGAACATATCAATACGTCATGATGACTTACATCTTCTTGCTTCCAGAGATTAGGAACATTGAAAGATTGAAGGACGTCAGCACCACAGAGAAACTTCACTTCAAACGGCTCGAGGTTACAGTTAATTTCAGGCTCTTTAGAATTGTCTACAACATACAAAGCGGCACCCTTGCATTTTAACCAAGGCACTCGGGCACTTATCCTTAAGATCAATTATGAAATCCTTCAAGCCATCTATGAATACTTTAAGAAGAACAACCCCAGAAAGACAGGTACATTAAAAGACTAAAACTATAGAAGTTGTATCGAAAGTAAAATTTTCTTCAAAGACTTTGTCATGCTTATTCTTGAGTAATGGACCACGACATAAACTATTAGAAAGGACTCAATCAGAAACACAGTTTGATTTTGGCTTTACAAAGGGCCGCCGATTGCAAAATCTTAAAAGAACAAAAAAATACTGACATTACCAGGTAAGCATGTAAGATCACATCTGTGCTTAATGTCATACACCTCAAGGTTTCACATGGGGCAAAGTGGTGAGAAATATTCTTTAGTAAACCATTGTCCTGTTTATCCGCTATAAACCAAACAACTCCAGAGAAACACCATATAAACTGATGTCAACTAATTTAACAGATCTTACTAAACGAGCGTCCGACTGAAACAATCACAATGATTAACAGTACAATGTATACACAGATAGTGATATGATAGATAAATGATAAATATATGATAGACGATATGATAAACGAGTGAAGTGATAAGACGAAGATGATGACAATGATGATGAACACCTATGAAATAAATGAAATAAATGAACACCTATCAAATAAATGAAAAGGCAAATGCTTATATTGATCTGCAGAATGCATTACCTGATATAAAATTATCATGGTTTGAATCGTCACCGAGGTTTTTGCGTTTTTTAGACGGAGAACTGCTGTTGCTAAGACACGATGTTATATCGAACGTTTCTCGGACGTGCCGTAAAATTTGTAACGATTCCAGCCATTTAGACTGTTCAGCCTCCCATCTATCTACCCTGTAAGCAGAAACATATCACTCCAATCTATCTACCCTGTAAGCAGAAACACATCACTCCAATCTATCTACACCGTAAGCAGAAACATCACTCTAATCTATCTAACCTAGGTACAAACCGCAACATATCACTCCAATCTATCTAACCAGGAACGCACCAGTCCAATCCATCTAACATGTGTCAGTCAAATTTATCAAGTTCAATAACATCACACAGCTTTATGAAAATACATTACGAACGAGTAAATAAACTACACTGGCACAAAAGATTAAAAAAAGTAGCTCCTATTTTAGATAAAGGGAAAAATATTCAAGAAAAGTAGCTCCTATTTTAGATATAGAGTAGACACGTCAAAAATCTCAGTCAGTAACAAATGTTCTAAATAATGTTACACTTTACCAAAGTGATAAATCGGCAAATTTTTCAAATACTTGGTGACCATTCAACGTTTAAAAATTTGTAACTATCTTTTACGTAAATGGTAAATATGCTATTGCTCAGTACACATAACATCATCATGTTTTACCTTATCCAGCTAGAAGACTTGACGGCTAGCTGCGCCATTTCACATCTGTGCTTAGCTGAAGCGAGATCCTGCAAATGACAAGAACATGTCAAGTCTCTCAGTGATAATCTAATGATCTTCGCTCATCGCAGCATGTTATGCGCCAAGTAGAAGGATTCAGAAACATATCACAAGTAAAGTATAAGGTAGGAAAAGCGATGCCAGGTGCTATAATACACAGTACAATAGTAATGTGCTTGGCAATACAACAAAGGAATATCAAATGACATACGACCAAAATTTTTGTGTTACACCCATGATACATATGATCGTGTCGTCGTTGTTCAAATAGTCCATGCAACTTCACATCTGCTTCCAGATACAGGGATAGAAAATTCGGTTTACAGATTCCATAAAAAAGTAAACCCTGCATTATGACAATGATGATGATAATGATTGCTTCAAAACAGATGAGTCTAAACAGTCAGGAGGAATCAGAACAACTAGACCAGAATAGCCGGATGCCCTTCCACAGCTCTATTACAATTTTACTGCCAGAAATAGTTAAACATTTTTAAAAGAAATCAGACAATATGAATATTGAATTGCAATGAATGTTCACCTTCTTGTCATAGCCATCGCTGACTGGGGAGATAATGCCGGCGAGTACGTTATACTGACCCGAAGCATGTAGTGCATCTTTTGCTACTTCTGCAAAAACAAACAGAATACATTTATAATTTATCACTAGCCCATGTTCAAGTCATGTATAGAGGCCCCAGAGATATGACGGGCCTGTGAACGTAATTGAGAATATTCAACGATTTCTCTCAAATAAATGATTTTGCATCATCGATGTAGGCCAACATCATCACCATGTGTTAGAGCTGACTTAACAATTATCTTAAAGATAAGTGATTAAAGCGAACTGATTACCTTTGTCCTACACTTTACCAGGCTCAATTCAAAGAGAGCAAGAATTGGTTGAGAAATTAATTACTTAAACATAGTCATTCTGTTCAACTTCACTTGAGTAAGCACCATACGCCAATTGGAAAAGCAGGTAAGTGCTAGCACAAATGGCGTTTCACCTACATGACAGTCGTAGTATTTCACTGATGAGGCGTTTCGTTCCTTTGGGAAACATTCATTTGTTACTTGACCCTACCTAATAGGCAAACAGCTAATTTGCTTGTTTAATCATGTTCTTCCTGTCTATTAACATATAGCAGGAATTAACGGATAGAAAGCGAAACTCAATCATACTGAAACGCTAGAACATAATAATCGATCAACCATCAATGTTCTAATTCCCTCCAGATATGAGAGGAAGTAAATTGTGCGGGGGAAAGGGGCGGGGCTTACTCACCGAACAGTCTGAGATGCATGTTCGTGATTGGATTGAACGAACCACAAGCAACAAGAACCACTGAAACTCGTCCACCCGCCATCTTTCCACTTTTCTTCTCTTTTTCTTTCGTAATCTTGAATTTCAGGACTCAGGAGTCGATGTAACAATGATGCACAGAAGCTCAGAATGCTTTTTGACGTGTATAGCATGTGTCGGATCATGGAAGAGAGGGGTGGATTGGTGAACGCCCGGTATCGGCCACTGTCATAGTCGGCGCGTATCAGGGCCTTGGGCTTAGCCCCTCAAATTTTCATAATTTTCTTTTCGGAGAAGGCCCGCCGCTATATATACTTGGTCCCAAAAATTCAGCCCAAGCCCCACCTCCAATTCTTTGGATAAGAAATTTTGGGGGCTTGGCGTTACCCCTTCGCACAATTTTCTTTTAAATTTTGAATGTGCCGATACTCTCCCTTCCGTTCGTCAATTTGGGGGGGGTGCGCCCCCCATATATAGTACGGTAGCAAAATATAGGAATTTGTATTGCACCAACATTGGCCCGAGGTTGGTAAGTTGGCTGAAAATCGAGGCAATATTGCCGCAATATAAAATGCGATATTTTGCTCCGATCGGGCCG
>JAQFYQ010003393.1:0-10709 GCA_034694885.1 Buchholzia appendiculata
AGAATTTGGCGTTATGTATCAGACATTAAGCCAAATTTTCTGCCAAATTTTCTACCGTATATCGTCAACAGTTTAAGAACTTACACAAGAGCCAATTTTTGGTATAAACACAATAGCTGGAATCAGATGTGCTATAATCGACAGGGCTTTAATAGCTCGATAAGTATATATAACACATAAAGATAACACGAAAACCTAGATATGTGAAGTTGAATTACCTGGTTCGTCGTAGGAACGATGAACAGCCTGAGTTGCTACCAACCAACTCTTTCTGTAACAGACAAAACACCGATAACCTTATACAAAACAATACAACTAAGTACAATATATTATACAATAAAATACAATACAACGCAGTATTATACAACAAAATATATTTCAATACAACACCACACTTGATAACATGCAGAGGTGTTTGGACAGAAAAAAACAACAATCAAAAGCGTGGGAAACTGTTTTTTTATCATACTGACGATTCTATAATGCACCACAGTCATTGAATTAATCAGCCGAAGTTCAGCGAAGCATTACAAGGCACGTTGTATGGCTTGACTCCAGATCGTTACTTGGACATAATGACATGCATGAGTAGGGCTGCTCCGCTGCAAGGTCGCCATATAGAGAGCAGAGTATTACCACGACATTGTTCTAATTCCAAATATGTATCTCACTTACAGTGTCTATCAACGTCTTACAATGTCTTAATATTTACAAAGAAATATATTTTTGTGTGCGCGTCATAAACGGATAGGAAATAGCACAATTAATTACTCTATAGAAGATAGCGAAGACGGAAGGGGATTTGACAGGGGGGTTGGGCTCGACCCGGGGGAGCTTGTTCGGGGTTTGTCCGGGGGTTTGACCGGGAACGGGTTGTCCGGGGGGTTTGACCGGGAAGGGGTTTGACCGGGAAGGGGTTTGACCGGGAAGGGGTTTCTCAGGGAGTTGTCCGACTACCGTAAAGAAAGACTGGACTGCATTGTTACACTTAGATCATCTAAACATCTATAGACTTGTATAAACTATAGCACACACTTGGAAGTTTGAGCGGAAACATGCACATGACATGGTATATTGTATGTATGTGTCCCTGTATCTGTGCGTACATGTCCCTGTATTTGTGTGCAGTACGTATGCATGCGTCTCTGGATAAGCATATGTAATATGTACATGCGTATGTCTGTACAAAATTCAACGCCACACAAGGTTTTATATGCACACCGATTTAGCCGGTAATTACAATGTGTGATCAATGTTGTCTCCTGTCTCACAATTAATCTCGGTAATCTCCGAGATGTCTATGATGATTTCTACACATTGAGATTAGGTAAATAGTTTACTTATCTCCACTCTCTATCTCTTAAAGATAGGAGATATTGAGATATTAAGATATTGAGATATAAAGATATTAAGATATTGGCAAGTAAAAAAATGTCTACAACTGAAGCTTGGAGGAAACTATGACACACAGACTGAAGCAGACATGTGCTACATAATCAATGACGACCTATTCAATTAGAAACATCACATATGTATGTAAGTATGATAACGACGATGATGACAGGATTATACAGCACCTTGAGACGCTTAAACCTCAGCGACGTGCTGTCAAATATACACGACGCCAGATCAAAGCTATAGCTTCTCTCCACCCCTTCCTCTTCATCGCCCACTACTCCCCCATAACTCCCCACCACACTTCTCCTGGGGGTACACGGCAGGGAAGACCTCTCCCCCATGCGTCGCCTCAGCACCACAGATCCCAGCCCCTCTCCGCCCGCGGCCGTGTCATCCCTGTGGCTCATCGAGCACAGCGCCAGTGAGCTCGGTCTCTGGATCATCTTCCGTGAGATGGGATTCATATCCTGATGACGTAGCATGCTCGTCTCACTCCTGCTTGGCGGCAGACTGTGGCACTGCTTCGACTCATCCTCTCCTCCTTCTTCATCCTCTTCCTCGTTCTTTCCCTCATGGTGGTCGGTGGTAAGGATTGACAGGACGTCGAGACGTGGAACAATGGCGTCCCTACGAGAGAGAAGAGAGAGGAACGGTGCACCCGAGTCATCACTCTCTACCCCGCTGTCGCTCACACACGGTACGACTCGTGCCCCACCCGCCACGGCGCGTGACGTCATCATCTCTACGTCACGTGACTTCAGAGTTCGTGACGTCATCATCTCAGAGGAGTCGTGCTCAGAGTCAAACGGATCACCGTACGTGACGCAACTGTCAGGTGTTGGCAAGGAAAGTAAGGCGTTGGAAAAGCGCGAGGAATCGAACCCTCGTCCTCTTAGTCCGCCGCAAGAGTCCATGTCATCATAGCTAGGTTGCACTCCCTCCTCATCTCTAACAGAGAGTCCTATCAGCTTTGAGAGATCAGAGTTGCAATCTGTTCCCAGAAACCACCGCGGTCTTTCATTCATAGCAGCGTGCCGAGAGACGAACAGAGGCAGGGATAGACTGGACGTCCGGTATCAGGATCGAAGTGTAATTACAAGTGTACTGACGTTGATGATGAATGGTAAGATAGTAATACATGGGCGTGGACGAACAACTGCTACAGCTGACTCCTCACCAAACGGTTAACAACAGAAAGCACTCAGAACGACGACCCGCTGTTCTAACTAAGAGAAATCAATACACGCAGGGAGTTTTAACGACTTCACGATGTAGCGCGTACGCTGCTGCGACAAGTTTCTGCCGTTAGTTCACTATCCGGTCATTGAAACAGACGCAATCTAATCACGACTTAATGGCGTCTACGGACAGAATTAACACCTTCACGCTATATCTACACTTGTGTGTAATTCCAACTCATTAAATTTCAACAACTTTCTATCTTGAACGCCATCAATCCTATAAGCTGTAAAACAGCACTGTCATAGACCTATTCATGTATTCCAGTCAAATGTTCCCGATGAGGACACCGGTGTTCACAACCAGTGAATAATCCGCTTTAATCAAATATCCTGGATATCGACAGTTCACTACAATGAATAATCCTGAGAATGAGATAATCCTTTTAGACTCTATATTCCATATAGAAAAACTTTCTAAATATATATTATTATATAATCTAAGCACATCCGATCTGAACTATCTGTGTATGTGTGTCGGGACCGGCCTGGGAGACAGGATATATACAGTCCAATTCACACGTTTTGTCATTTGTTTACACCGTCACTACAGCGCTAGCACAGCTCAGCGATTCGTAAGATTAAAACGCTCAGGGGGCTTTCGATTACTTCCACCAATCATGGTGTTTAAAGGTACAGACCAACTAGCATTTTAATTGGCTGAAAAACCCCAGCTGACATTGTCAACGTAAACTTGGTAGTGGGATAGCCTGTACGGCCTTGCAGCGCCGCTCGTTGCGCTTGATAGATCCAAACCGGCTGAGCAATTCCGTTGTCTAGAGTAATTTGTGCTACTACATTGGTTATGTTTCCTTTATTGTTGGGTGACCAATATCGATCCGAGTTTATAGCAACTGCATGATTAAATTACTGACTATTATATATATCTTTATTTCACACTTCACAGTGTAGCAGAACAAAGTAATAAAGGTGCAGCAACCAACAAGAAAAAATGTGCATTCAAGTGAAAGAAAAACAGATTAGCTTAAAAAGTCAAGCAATATTCAAGCAATAGTCCCAATATCGTCTTAACAAATCATGTGTCTCTAAGCCACCTGGCGAATAAAATATTTTAATGCGTTATCATTATGCAAACTATTGCTTCGTATTGTCTTCATATCTATCGAAAGTCGTTTACTGTTTTTAATCATATTGTTTATCGAAACAGTGAAGAGCAGGGATTTTCCCACACTTCCCTAGCGGGTTTTTTCACCCCCAGTTGATTCTCGACACCCCCCCCCCCCAGTTCAATTTCACTACACCCACCCTAACAGGGAGTGATAGAAGGTTCTGACATACATTTGTTTTGGTGCAAATTTTGTTACGCACCCTCACAGATACTTTTACACCCCTAAAATTCAAAAAGTTCAAAATTCAAAATTCCTGGGAAGAAGCCAGGTGAAGAGAAAGAAAAACTGTATTGGTTATGTGGTCAGAGAAACAATTTCCCCTTCATTTGATAGGAGAAAAATCTCCCTTTCATTTGGTAAGGGGAAAATCTCCGTTTCATTGTATGGGGAGAATCTCCTTTCATTTGGTATGGGGAGTATCCCCCTTAATTGGTAAGGAAGAATCTCCTCCATTTGGAAAGGAGAGAGCCTTCCATTGACTTGGTAAGGAGAGTCTCCCATTCACTTGGCAATGAGAGAGACTCCTATTCACTTGGTAAGGAGAGAATCTCCCATTGACTTGGTAAGGAGAGAGTCTCCCATTGACTTGGTAAGGAGAGAATCTCCTATTCACTTGGTAAGGGGAGAGTCTAATATTCACTTGGTAAGGGGAGAGTCTAATATTCACTTGGTAAGGAGAGAGTCTCCCATTCACTTGGTAAGGAGAGAACCTCCTATTCACTTGGTAAGGAGAGAATCTCCCATTCACTTGGTAAGGAGAGAGTCTCCCATTCATTTGGTAAGGGAGAATCTCCTATTCGCTTGGTAAGGAGAGAGTCTCCCATTCATTTGGTAAGGAGAGAATCTCCCATTCATTTGGTAAGGGGAGAATACCCCCTTCATTTGGCACGGGAAGTCTCTCCCCATACCCATTTCAACAGTTCGCTTGGTAGTGAATCATGCCGACTGTTGAAACATGTGACAAAGTAAACAATGATGGGCAAGAGAAAGAGAGGAAGATCAAGCCTCAAGGATGGCAATGATGGATGATTTGAAGAAGGAATCACATTATGAAAATAAAGGGCTGAGCACAGTGCAAAGCTTATGTGGACGTGGCTGCCAACAACCTGCCGGAAGACAGGAAACTAACGAACACAACAAGCAATTGTAGAAATCTATTCCGTGTGTAAGCTTTCAAATAAATGTTTTCCATTCGTCTTCTTTTGCCCAGATGAAATTTTGGCACAGGGGCGCAAATTTGAAACTTAATTTCAAGGTCGGTAAAACTCTGCTGCAATACCAATGATTTGTCCAAAATATAGCAGACAACGTAAGTTGCCTCGCCGACAGGGCGAGGACATTTTTGTGATTACAGGTCGACAGGTAGGCCTGCTATCAAACATCAAGCCTCGCCGCTCACCTCTGTGCCACATTGCCAATGACTAATCAGTTATGAGAATTTCCACCAATCATGATGCTTACATTAGTTATCAACTTGCGTTGTGATTGGATAAGAAAGCAAAAGGTACAGTAAGCAACGTAACTACACTTCCTGTATATCTCAACTACTTGAGATATTTTACTGCACAAGTGCTATACGACAGCCAAGCAACTACCGACAAGCCTCTGATTCATGCTTACGCTTTCTATCCAATTACGGAACGTTGGGTCTCAGATTCGATGACGTAGGCTATCACTTTTACGATTTATGCCTATACGACTAAAGAAAGCAGAAAAATTTGACTAAAGCTTACGTTTCCAAACAGTATCATCTAAATCAAGTGTCCAGTTACTTCTATGGTCAGTTTACGGTAATGCCGTTCAGTTTTATTCGAAGGAAACGAATAATTATTATTCTGCCAATGAAAAGCCAAAGTGTAACTTCGTGCTAGGCTCCTCCCATTACCCCCACCCCCCGTCACGCTCTGTAGAGCTCAAACCAAGCCCCTCTCTCGTCAGACGTGACGTAACAGACTACCCACTAAACATTCATGGACATTGAACTCAATCGGTATGCTTAAGCACAGTTCACACGAGAAGAAGAAGTTGCACAGAGGATGCGGAAATGAAAATGTCGGACGCCGTACAGAGACATCGATGACGTCATCCGACGTCCGCATACACATCGCATGAAGAGCGGATGCACTGCATACAACTGGGCGTCACGAGTAAGAGCAGATCTTACAAAGATATAGTTACGGGTAGGTACGAATGTAGCATGACGTATGTATATACGGATGTACAGCAGTAGGATGTATGTAGGGACGTCATGCTAACGGATGTCATGCTATATCAATATGTTGCACTCGTATATAGAAATGTCACATACCACTCGTACGTCATACTACTGCAGTATGCCAAATGGTATGTCAATATTGGTTTCCACGCGCATTCAGTCATGACACAAATATGGTATCCATATAGACAGGCTGCGTCCGTGTGTAGACCAGTATAAGACGTAGTACTTACTGTAGTACTTACTGTAGTACTTACTGTAGTACCTACTGTAGTACTTACTGTAGTACTTACTGTAGTACTTACTGTAGTACTTACTGTAGTACTTACTGTAGTACCTACTGTAGTACTTACTATAGTACTTACTGTAGTACTTACTGTAGTACTTACTGTAGTACTTACTGTAGTACTTACTGTAGTACTTACTGTAGTACTTACTGACCCAATCAAGCGTCCTTCACTCGCTTAATCAACACATTTATTTATGTTGTTCATCGTCACAGAACCTGCAGCAAGACTGGCTGAAATAAATCAGGAGCCTTGCTTCGACACTTAATAGGCAATTCAGATCTAATAGCAAAGATAAATCTGACCTCCTAATTAATTACATGCTTCTTGTTGAACGGTCGATGAACTTTAGCAACTGAACCTAGTAGCCTACAGATGAGAGAAAAAAAACATGAGTGAGTGGCGCTGGCGACACTCAAACAAGCCGCATTACAAGCGACAACAACAAAACAACAACAAAAACAATTCGAGTTCATCCTCATGTTTAACTTTTAATTTGCAAATTCCAGTTGAGCTTTCTCAGCCAATCCAATCGCTAGTTAAAAATAATATCAAACTACATGATTGGTCGAAATAGTCTAAAGAAAACAAGCATTGTAACTGTTCATCTTACGTTGCGGCGATATTCCCGCAATGTTTCTTGTCGTTTCCGAGGGTGATGACCTCGCCAGGCAACAAAAAATGTTGCGCAACATGGAGAAAAAAATTCACGAATCAATTCTTTCACTCCATGTTGCGCAAAATGCAACATTTCATGTTGCAGCTATAATAGGTCTATTCCCATAAAAAAAATTGGCAGCGATATCCCCATATTCCTTTTAATAAATCTCAAAATCTGTTGCTGCTCGGCGAAAATATATTTATTCAATAGTGGTCTGCAAAAATTTATTTCATGTTGCTTCAGACAATGTTTTTTAATCAGTAAAAAAATTTAGCCCGGAAGAAAACTGCAACATTATTAATGCTTGGCAAAATTTTATGTTGCTGCTCGTCTGTGTACACAACAAACTGGAGGCAACATCGACGTAACAAACGTTGCAGTCTGAACCAAACTATTTCCGGTGTCCAAGAGAAAAGCTGGGAATGTTGAAAATCTTGTCCTACTAAAACAAACCAATCTACCAAACCGCAGACCACAACATTCAACGTTGATACAAAGTCACGCGCGTCACGAACGTCTAACGAATATTCCACAGCCATCCTTCATATCATCTTGATCAACCTATGTCCTGCCTAATCTTTGATACATCTAAGTATCTAATAAACAACCCAAACTCCAGAGAACGAACTTGAATCATTTCCATAACATAGAGATCTACTAAATTAACCTATAAACAAATCTCAGCATCTCTAGATTCTGTCAGTGCGCAACAGTAGACAAACACTATTCCTCACTGAAGCACAAACTGCGAACGTGAGACACAGCAGCCTGTCAAATACCTCTACGTTCACTCACTCAACCGCTTCAACACAAACCCTATATCAACTTCATTACTGACGCACGGAAACTTGAAATTACACAAGCATACATACACACATGCACACACATACACACACACACACACATACACACATACACACACACACACACACACATACATGTACGAGCGCACATAGCACAGGAAAGAGTAGACTTAGATGTTGCCGACGAAGCTGTGGCGGGAAACAAGAACGACCGCAGAGATTCTGGAATCGATACGACACAGCTGTTTCAAAACACACAATGCACCCACAGAGCATAGGGCTCCCGAGAGAGAGTAAACAATACAGCGTCAGGTAGAACAATACAACTCGGCGCAACATGCATTTCCCAATGTCAGGTGTCGCAGGGTGTGGACTTCAACACAAATAAATGCAAGAGATTTTCTCTTCATACATGCTAAAAAAAATTAAGATATTTAATTTTCGCTAAAAGCAATTTGTACAATGTACACATTTGGGACATTTCTTATTTTTGAAACATTCAAATATTGGTATATAAAATTATACCGTATTAATTACTATTATCAACTATTTCACAACAGTATTACACTAAAATCTGTATTCACGTGAATGAGTTAACCTCTGATTAAAGAAAATCTTCCGATTTTATACCACGAGTCACGTGAAATTAAATAAAATGACATTGAATTGCATAATTTTGACGAAATTTACAGATTCAATGTTAATACTTACCTCGCAATATCTATAGCGACCAGATGGACTAGATGAACGGATTTGTGCATCAAAATTACCAGTTTCAACAGGACGTACTAATGGGCGCTATAAAAATCCAAGAAACTTGAAGGCCTTTGTGTGATATGGTCATCTTAACGCAAAGGTCGAAAAATGTTGATTTTTAGATAACTTTTGAAAATGTTCAGCGACAAAGTTTCTAATTTTAATATTTCATAACGATAAAATTGTATATAAATTATTTCTGAGTAATTATGTATCAAAAGTTTTGAAATTGGTCAATGGGTTCAGGAGCAGTTCACACTTTAGTGAGACAGTCTGGGGTCAAAATTTCACCACAGTTCATTACGTCATGTTTGGGAGAAAATGTTAATTGACAAATTTGATAATTGTAACATCTCATTAAATCATAAATATGCATAATTCATTGCTGATCATTTTGGCCTAATTACTTTAAAAATCTGTCAATGGGTTCATGAGCAACCGTAATATTGGTGAAATTAGCATTAATCACATCTTAAAGGAAATCAGTGTCAAATATTCGTCAGGTGGCGCCTGAGCAGTCGGAGCGAGAAATTGCTACTATCTTCATTTATTTGTGCCGCAGCCTAATCATTAGAAAAGTGATGGTGATAAAGAAATGGTTCTAATGAAACATCTAGTTATTATTATTGAAGTAGTTCCACGGCCTAAAATACAGAATTTTCAATTTACATTTCAATATTGCATCAAAGAACTTTGACAATGAATGAATATTCAATGTTACAACGTCATAGGGAATTGATGAAATTGTTTGAAAGTTGCCTCAACTAAATAATGCAAAAATATTTCGAACACATTTAGTATCATGCACATAATGTTTGCACTGTCGCCATTAGAAATGGTTTGGTCAAACTTTCTGTATATTACATATGATAATTATAAATTATGTCGATAAAATTTTTGTTAAAAATGTGACGAGAGCAAATATTTGGATATTTTGACTTTCGGTTGTCTTGCTAAAATGTGATCTGCTACGGACCCTCTTGATCGATTCCTAATTATCTTCCAGGCAATCACTCATAAATGATTTATGCGCAGTTTGATGTATAAATAATGAAACAATTAAAAACTTTGTCGCTCAGCTTTTCTAAATAATAAAAAAATTAGTTATTTCCGATCCTACCCATTTATCCTTTCCGATCCTACTCTGACCCTGAATGGTCTAAAATTGTCACGAATTATTTATGCTTATTAGCTCCTCCTACTGAAGCTGGTCAGTTTGGTGTAAAATATATGCATATAGCCCTTTGGAGTACTAAGATATCGTGAGTTAATTATAAGAAATGAATGTGCAAAATAACTCATTTACTCTACATCGATTTGTCCATGTTTTTTGGCATATTAAATGTTATTATTGGTTTTGAATCCAATTAGCTCTATTTCAGGCTTTATTGCCATTAAATAGTTAATATGTACAAATTGTACATGGTTATTAATACTTCCATCACTTTTCTTAGAAATTAGATGCAGACATTTAAATTTAAGATATAAGCATTTTGCTGCAACGATCGCTTAGCATTTTCCTCGGTCGTGCAAAGCGCCTTTCATGACGCAATGAAATGCAAGGGTATATTAACGTCATTTTTATTTCAATCCACATAGCAAAAATTAAGAAAAAGTCAGCTAATCCCTGATACATAGTCCATTGAACATTCATGTATTCAATGATCAACGAACCTCTCCATCCTGTACAGCAAATTGATGATGACTGTGATGATGATGACGATAATGATAATGATAATGATGATGATGATGATGATGATGATAATGATAATGATAATGATAATGATGATGATGATGATGATAATGATAATGATGATGATGATGATTGTAACGATAAGGGTGACGACGATGTTGACGATGATGATGATGAAGATAATTTTGATGATGAAGACGATGATGATGATTGTGATGACGATAATGACAACGATGTTGATGATGATAACGACGACAATGATAATGATGATGATAGTGACGATGATGACGTCGACGACGACGATGACGATGATGATAATGATGATACGAAGCCAAGATCAACAATTTACACAATCGCATCTTACTTGGTAAAATAGCTAAGTTCTACCTGTCTTCTCTTGATGCGCCCCAGTGTACAATATGTCATTTGTTTGTGCACACGAGCATAGAAATATCATTGCATATACATGTACACCGTGGGCCAATAAAAAACGTGTCCTTGTATTATTAGCCATAACTTCAGTAAACA
>JAQFYQ010003394.1:0-10707 GCA_034694885.1 Buchholzia appendiculata
TCGTGCGTAGTAATACGTAAGACAAATAACCATCGCCAGGACCTGTCTTCGGACAGAGCACTATCATCATCATCAAACAACATACTCGATGAAAGATGTGGTTGAAACTAGACGAGAAAAAAATTAGGAAAGTTGTGATAAAGCGATGGTTGCTATTTAAATTATTAAAATCCAAATTATTAAAATCAAGTTGTGTGATCAGACACGCTTGAACCAGAAACACTGTGCCCCAACAAAACGTCACTTCACCTTATTACAATTACTCTCTTAGAGCAGAATTTTTAAACGTCCACTGCATCGTTTCAATGGTGAGTGTTTTATTCACATGCATTTTCAGATGTGGTAGATAAGGTGAGAGATGGGGGCGTGACCCCGTTCAGGCCTGTGGCCCTGAGGGATCCGAATGAGATGAGTCATCTAACTCCCATCATGCAACGCTGCTGGGCGGAGTCTCCTCAGGACCGTATGACAGCTGATGACGTCACCAAGTATCTCAGACAGTTGAACAAAGGAAGGTAAGTGAGTCAAAATAAACGCCTGATTGATTGAATGATAGATTGAATGAATTAATGAATTAATGAATTAATAAATGAATGAATAAATAAATGAATGGATGGATGAATGACTGAATGAATGAATGAATTTGTAGGAATGAAGTAAAATATTTAGCTGGATTGTTGTAAAAGCAGATAGTTTGTTGATATTAGCTGAGGCGTACAGTGAAAGCTTGTTTGCGTGATATCACGACCTCGCAAATTAATGAATTAAGTAAGTAAGTAAGTAAGCAAGTAACTAATTGATACAAGAACTTCGACTTGAGTTGCCCCAACATTCAGTTTGTTAACAATTTCTGATTTACGTTGAATTTAATTTCTCACTGATCTTCCAATTCAACTGACTTTATTGAAGGTCGAAAATCCGCTGACTTAGCATAATTATGACACTTTCAGTTACACAGTCAAAGTCTCGAAGGATTGAGCACTTTATATGTTAACCTAGAACCTTACCCAAAAAACATGGGATAAGATATTTGTCAAAGTCCCTACGAATTTTTTCGACGGGAATCTATAATACACTCAAACGGATCGTTATAATATTGTCAGGAATTCAAAGATTTTTAAATAACTGGAAGAATGACGTCACTGATTGATGTGGTGGCTGTGGTTCTGCTAGGAAGTTTGACATTCTTGACGTAATCCTTCAGAAGCTCGAGAAGTACGCCAACAACCTTGAGTCTATCGTCAACCAGAGAACAGCCGAGTTGCTGGACGAGAAACGCAAAACTGATCTTCTTCTGCACAGAATGCTACCTCCGTAAGTCATTGTTTTGCTGCATTCTGCACAGAACGCTACCTCCGTAAGTCATTGTTTTACTGCATTCTGCACAAAACGCTACCTCCGTAAGTCATTGTTTCACTGCATCCTGCGCAGAATGCTACCTCCCTAAGTTATTATTTGCTACATTCTTCATAGAATGATATCCAGCTTAAGAAATAACTGTTTCTAATATTCTAATTTTATTCCAGATTCCTTACTATAGAGTATAGAGTACCATCAACGTAAGCTTCTTTGTAATTTCTGTGTCTGGACTGATACATGTTTACTCTACTCAGTTGCTGACCTCATCATCATCATTATTTATTCTCTGTCTTTCGTCATATACTGTCCATGAAACTCTCCAAGTTGTCCTATCTTCAGCTTTTCACTTCATCACATAGGATGCCTCCTTCAATTCAGCAATCAATATAATTATCCTCTTTTCTCTCTTAATGCATTTTTTTAAAATTTCTCTCGCTAATTCTTGTCCCGGTACTTGGTACTCGTGCAGGTCAGTAGCTGATGAACTGAAGCTGGGTAACACAGTTCACCCAGAGATGTTCCCCAGCGTCTCGGTCTACTTCTCAGACATTGTTGGATTCACGGATCTCTCTGCCGAATCCACTCCCATGCAGATCGTCAAGCTACTCAACGATCTTTACGGAACATTTGACGACACCATCTCTAAGCACGACGTCTACAAGGTAGGCCGAGTGACGTCTACAAGGTAGGCCGGGTGACGTCTACAAGGTAGGCCGTGTGACGTCTACAAGGTAGGCCGTGTGACGTCTACAAGGTAGGGAGGGTGACGTCTACAAGGTAGGGAGGGTGACGTCTACAAGGTAGGCCGGATCAGGAGTCGAAGGTCAAGAAGGTTTTAAATATTTATTCCTATGTGAGCTTGGATCGTTATTTAATAACAAAAGACAGATAATATGTTTAGATATACAAGTCTCCACTGGGCTAGCTATAGTGCACTCTATTATTTAGTAGCATTGCAAATATTTTATTATGTATTTACAAATTATCAATCTTTTGTCTCGGAGACGTCAAACGCTGTATAGTACTTGATATATTAAAAAATAGAGATCTTGATAGAATCAGACTAGATTTGAAAGATCTTGATAGAACTAGATCAGATTTTCTGTGTACTCTCGCTCAACTAATTCTAAGCCGGGAACTACTCAAATATAAATATAAGTGAAAATCTATGTGTCAATAGATCGAAACGATAGGCGACGCCTACATGGTAGTGAGCGGTTTGCCGAGACCTAACGCTGGTATCCACATCGTCGAGATCTCAAACATGGCTCTTGATCTTCTCAACCAGGTGTCAGAGTTCAAGGTTGCTCACAGACCAGAGTATGAACTCAAGCTACGAATCGGCATCCACACAGGACCTTGTGCAGCAGGTACGATACAGAATAGCGAACCCACTAGAATTTAGGACTGAAGAATAAACTGGTTCACAGTAATCGTTAGATCAGTCGTTAAATTATTTGTTAGGTTGATCGTTACTCGTTAGATAAATCGAGAATTCGTTGATCAGCTAGAGATATTGATTAAGTACTCACGGATGAGAGATTACACCAACTTTCAACCTTGTATCAAACATGTTTGGATTATGATTTTCCTCAGTCATTATTAATCGACGAATTAGTAAAAAAGCACTTGAATCTGAATCAACAACTCTGTGTGAATGAAATCTGATCAATAAAAATCCATTACATCAATATGTTGAATTCTCTGTGCAATATTCTTTCTTTATAATCTGTGTAATATGCAAATATACAAATTAATGTTAGTCTACAACCGTTATATTTACCATTGATGCATTACCATTTTTGTAGGAGTGGTGGGACACACGATGCCTCGCTACTGTCTCTAGTCTTGTTCTTGTTCTTGTAGGAGTGGTGGGACACACGATGCCTCGCTACTGTCTGTTTGGTGACACAGTCAACGTCGCTTCTAGAATGGAATCAACCGGAGAAGGTTGACTTTAATCAATTTCTATTTTGACTAATTTCTCTCTACCTTTCCGTTGCCATCTTTCTTTATGAAATCATAGCCAAATGTCATTAAAACCTAGTGCTCGCTTCGACTTTGCTACAATTAAAGCCACGTATTAGGCCATGTACTTCTTTCTGTTTTGATTGAATGCTTCTTCTTTAGAATCCTTGGAGTTCCACATTTAAAAATGTTCGTGATAGTTAATTAAAAGCTATGAAGTTAAAAGTGCCTATAGGCCTACGGTTTCATAATCATGGCCAAATAGTAATTCATAGTTTTAAAACGTAACAAATAAGTTTATGCAATTATCAATCTGCACTACATCTACTAAAATCCACATAATGTACTTTCAAAGCATGGAACCCCAACAGAACTAAGCCCAACAGAAATTGTAAGTGTATTTGTAAGCCCAACAGAAATGCATCAAAACGCACTAGATCTGAGGCTAACAGTACTAATTAATTTGACCATCTGTGTCACGTCTTAAAGTGCTAACCATTTTAAAATTGTAATCATTAATCTACATTAACAACTGTTTCATCTTTATAATTATTAATAATTTTAATTAAGCCTTAAAGCCGTTGCTGTCATTATCTGAATATATCCTATTTTATAATCTCTATGTTTGTAGAAAATCTTGCAAGGCTGTATCTTCTGGTAGACTTTGTTATCAGTTGAATAATTGATTTGCAATGCGTTTATGTGTGTATAATAGTGTGTGTGTGTTTCGACAGCTTCACGCATACACCTAAGCGAAGCGGCGAAGGACGCGCTATCGACTTTTCCTGGGTACAAAACAATGTTGCGTGGTGAGACATACGTCAAGGCAAGTACTGTATGCATTTATCTCATACTATCGTAACGTAATTCCTTATCGTAACTCCTCCTGCCAATGTTCTATCCATCAGACTCATAATGGCAGTGATGTAGTCAAGGCATTTTTCTTAAGCTCAAGGCATGGCCAAGACATTCTTTTTCAAGGCCAAGGCAAGGCAAGGCATTTGGAAAGTTGGTCAAGGCAAGATAAGGCAAAGCAGTAAAGTGCCGCAAGGCAGCATCAAGGCATAAAATTATACAGTCAAGGCATTTTTGTTACACGGTCAATGAATTTTTCCCAAGGCATTTTGGAACAAGGCAAGGCAAGGCAATTGGAAAATTGGCTAAGGCAAGGCATGGCAAGGCAGTGAAGTGCCTCAATGCAACCTTGAGGCAAGGCATCAAGGCCAAGGACTACATCACTGATTGCAACTGCATTGAACTAACAATTGTTGCAGCGAATTGTTGAGCAAACAGTGAATTAGTAAATATCTCTAATAAATAGTCTATGACGTCGTCGTCCAGGCAAGAAACGATTCTAAACTAAAACGCCTTTGAAATCTGTAAAGCGCAGTGAATAGTGTCAACTTTATAAAATCTAATTAATCTTTTAATAATATCAAACACAACAGACATGGCGCTACTGAAATATTGACAACGAAGCAAGAACTTAAGACAACCAAGGTTTGGTTGTTCTGAAACCGTTGGGTTTCAGTGCAAGGCTAATGGATTTCCAATGGTTTTCTTCAGTGCACGGGGACAGGATAAAATCAAAATTTGTCCTGATGAAAGTAAGAAGGCGAAATATCTTAAACTGTTATATGTAATTTTTTAACCAAATATTACACGGGGTGAGGGTTAGCTCCCCCTGCAGGCAACGCTAATGTAGACTAAATATGAATTATTGAGCTGACCGTATACTTTAAGATAAGGGATCAGCTACACTAGGGCACTTTAACTGCTAATTTACTGTTTTTTGTCTGGTTTTAATGAAGCACAATATTGCATAACTTTTGTGTTTGAGCTTGTATATGTTACAGTAAATATGTATAATCAGTAAATATGTATATTTCCTGAAATGATTAGTAAATATGTATATTTCCTAATTCATATAATCAGTAAATATACATATTTACTAAAAATTTCAGGAAATATACATATTTACTGATTATACATATTTACTGTAACATATATAATGTGGATGTTGCTGGAAATAATAAATCAATCAATCAATTATTATTGTCAAACATCACTGGTCTCTAAAACATTGCGTCTAAAAACTTTGACATGCCAAAAACATATTGGTGCTGACGTGCCAATATAAACAAAATGAACAAACAAAAGTGGGCTCATGGCTGTCCTTGAACTGGCTAACTGTCATTGTGAAGCGTTCGATACATTCGATAAATAAAATTTCTATGACCTGCAACTGTTGAAGGTTTTGTTCTCTAAATCAGTGCAATTCAATGCATACACCGTCAGCCTGTATACCGGACAGTTCATCACATAGATTCAGTTTTTTCCAGTAAATATCAAGTCTGAATTGTTTAACTATTTAAAGAATAAAATTTTATAAAACGATCGATTGCACCTTTAATCGTAACTCTTTTCCTTAATTCATCGCAACGCCAATTATAGCCAACGACTATTATAGCCAATGACTATTATAGCCAACGCATTGAAGAACTTGAGCATGATTTGTCTTATCTCCATCTTCAGGTAATTAATGAAAGGAACATTCTGATTGCAACTCCATCTTCAGGTAATTAATGAAAGGAACATTCTGATTGGATCTCCATCTTCAGGTAATTAATGAAAGGAACATTCTGGTAGGAAATAAGTCTAGTGAAAACTTAGTGAGAAAGATAACCAATGATGATGATGATGATGATGATACATGTGCATGTTTGTATAAGCAACACACACACGCTCACACTGTATGCACACACTGTGTGCACGCACGCACACAAATAAACATCACATTCGAAGTATCGTTTGCAGAGAATTCTTTAATAGACAATCTAATTGAGAGAGAGAGCAAGTACGTAAAGTTCAAACAGTTCAGAATTACAAAACATAGGACAAGTAGAAGATTGAACAAGATAGAAATAGATCAAGCAGCACCACAGCACAGTATTTCTATTCACTGTACTTCCATTCATAGTACTTCTATTCACTAGTAAGAAATACAGTACTTCTACTGTACTTTGTTAGTACCAAACAAATACATTACTGCTTATGAACTTCGTTAGTCCCAAACAGTACAGTACATCTGTATTTTATTAGTACCAAGCAGTACAGGACGTCAGTACTTTATTAATACAAAGCAGTACAGAACTTCTTCTGTACTTTGTTAGTACCAAGCAGTACAGTACTTCTGTACTTTCGTTGTTCTCGTCAGTTGCTGTTAACACAATAATTACAACACTGTAAACTAAACCTGATCGTAACTACCGTAGCTAATATATACATAATAATCTTATAATACGTACTTTACTTTCATCGTCATCATCATTATAATCTTCACATAACTTCTATACTCAAATAGACGAATTCGTAGTAATCAAAGAACACACATGATTAGATCGGATGCCTCACAAAGCAATAATAACGTGCGACATGTGACACGCGACATGTGACACGCAACATGTGACACGCGACATGTGACACACGACACGAGACGTGACACGCGACACGTGACACACTGCGTGTGACACGCGACATGTGAATGCGAGTTCTGTCGCTCGCTTCACATAAATAGAAATGTATAATTATCATATGATCCAACTCGTACATTCCATTCATGTTTGCAGTATATACTGGCATCATGAGTAGTTCACAGACAGAAGTAGAGAGATTGTGTGCAGTCTTCAAACACATATCTAACATCAGTCATAACTTAATAGCAACATAATCAATACATAATCATAACCAGTCATTTCTCTACATTTCTATCATCTTCAGCATATTTTACACATAAACTGATCAATTTGTTTTATTATCAGCATCAACATAAACATCATCATCATCATATTTGCACGAAAGTTATAGAAATTTGACAGCAAGATTATTTACATACAAAGACACACACACACACATCAGTTCAAATATGCTACACGATTGGATAGAAGAAGGTATTAGTGTCAGAAAGCAGCGACATGATTGGACGATACAGGTAAATGAAACATACAACATTAGACAATACAAACGATCGTAGACATTAACATCATTATTCGTATAAAATTACTCTAGAAATAAATAACAAAATGCTGCTTGATTCTGCAGCAGCAGCAGCCCAACTATATGTACAACTTGCCTTCCATTTCTGTCCTCCGTTACCATGGAAGCACTCTGCACTACTGCCCTTTAGTGAGGGCAACAATGGAAGCACACAGCTCCTCCCACACTGTCATTACCATGGAAACATAACGAAGCCCCTCCTAACTACTATCAGTCAAATCTTGAAGATTTCCAATCGATGCGTAGAATATGTCAATATGCATCGTTATTGATAGAGATGTATTTGCTAATGTTCTCCTATTGCTCAACAACCAACCAATCACAGTCCACCTAACTGTTTCATATCCAGCCAGTCACAGTCCACCTAACAGCTTCATATCCAGCCAGTCACAGTCCACCTAACAGTTTCATATGCAAGTGACACCTGCAAGTCAAGCTTACAAACAGGTCAGATGCACTGTAGTACAGAAGAGTCAACACTCCTGATCTCCTGATGGCACAAAGGACTTGGTGCAGAGCCACATGGCACCCAGTGTCATCCACTTCTTCTTGAGATGGTTCTGAAGCACAACTTGTTACTCTGCGGCAGTCAGCTGTATCTCACGTGCACCAGATCTTGTTCAGTCATTGACTGCACACGATTTGCTACATACAGACAAGGTATCTTGTGCACCGATCAGTTCATCCACTTGCGACAGTTAGCTGCACTGCAGAGACAAGGAATCTTGTGCACCGATCAGTTCATCCACTTGCGACAGTTAGCTGCACTGCAGAGACAAGGTATCTTGTGCACCGATCAGTTCATCCACTTTCGACAGTTAGCTGCACCGCACAGACAAGGAACCTTGTGCACCGATCAGTTCATCCACTTACGACAGTTAGCTGCACCGCACAAACAAGGAATCTTGTGCATCAGTTCATCCACTTACGACAGTTAGCTGCACCGCACAGACAAGGAATCTTGTGCACCGATCAGTTCATCCACTTACGACAGTTAGCTGCACCGCACAGACAAGGAATCTTGTGCACCGTCAGTTCATCCACTTGCGACAGTTAGCTGCACCGCACAGACAAGGAATCTTGTGCTGATCATCTTCAAAGTCAAATTTGTAATCATAACTCAGCTGCAAATACAATCAGCAAAACACCGACATGACTGCCACATTCAGAAACTGCAAATCGTCTGAAATATATTTCATTTTTAGTCAGTTAAAGATGAACCCACTAATTCACATGATGTATACTTAGTGCATCATACAAATTGGATCCCAAGAGATCTTACTAATGAGTTGTTGTTATCGTATGCTCAAGTGTGCGAGTGTAACTAGACAGCCATTCTAAAGCCTTAGTGTTTGCCTCATGCAGTGCCGTCAGGCCACTATCGAGTCTCATAAATGGACATGAATCGACGATGTGTGACATAATCTGGAAATATCCGCAGTCATCGAGGTCACTGGTAGTCAGGCCCCATTTCTTATGGCAGGCTTTGCAGTATCCCTGTCGTGTAGGAATTTGTTCATTGTTTACCACCTGTGTCTCGGAAGGTCGAAGCCTGGCTGGCGAATTGAGAGGTCATAGACGAGATTTTCTATTAAAAACCTTAGCCATATACCAGTCTTCTCGCCACCAGATTCTAAGGTAAATTTGCTACACGAAGTAAAATTATCTAAATGGAGCAACATCAGCTACATGGAGTAACATTAGCCACATGGAATAACGTTAGCCATATGGAATAACATTCGCTCCATGGAATAACATTCGCTACATGGAATAACATTAGCTACATGGAATAAATGCAGAAGCTGTTACACTGACCTCTTCGCCCTGAGCAATCTTGCGCTTAGTGATGATGATGATCTTGCTTTCCTTCTCAAAGGCGACGACCTCAGCAACACAGTTGGGATTGCACGAGTGGTTGACATAGCGTGCAGGTCCTCCAGACATCGTAGCATCCACCACACAGTTGTCATCCACACGGAACATGTACACTCCGTGGTTCTACAACACACACACATGTACACTCCATGATTGTACAACACAATCATGTACACTCCATGATTCTACAACACGTAAATCAAATCCGATTAATGAGAAAGAGTGAGAGAATTCCAAGTTTTCCATACGCACTATGCGCTGCATGATTAACCACCAACTACTCCGATCAATGAAGAAACAAGATAATTGTCACCCAACATGATAAAGGTTAATGATCGCACATTCCTACACAACAGATACTCCATACTGTACATCATGACTATACAAAGCTGATCGCGTCTCTTACAGTGTTTGCGTAGAGCAGCTCTCTCTTCTCAGCGACCTCGTTGCGTATCAGCTGTCCTATGTACTCTATGACCATTGTGTGTTTCTCTAGCTCCCTCGCTGCGAACAGGCCGAGTCCCTGAACGTTGGAACGTCTCAGGTAGACATTGTTCCTCCACTCTGACTTGAGTCGTCTGTACTGTTGAGACTTGGAATGTACAAACTGCTTGAGGTACGGAGAGTTGACGTCGCCTGGCATCACCGTCACGGTGGATGGCAAGGTACGTGAGTTGCTTCCACTGTGCAGGGCATGAGGTCTACACAGATATATACACAGATACATACACAGATACAAACACAGGTACATTCACAGAGACATACACAGAGACATACACAGAGACACATACACACAGATACAAACACAGGTACATACACAGAGACACATACACACAGATACAAACACAGGTACATACACAGAGACACATACACACAGATACATACACAGTACCCACAGATACGTATACACAGATACATACACACAGATACAGATACCTACACAGATACACATATACAATTCATACATAGATCCATACACAGATACATACACATAGATACATACACAGATACAATTGTCTTGCGCTATCACAGTTTTGCATTCCTTATATCCTCATTTCTCGTCCAGACTAGATTGTCCACAACTATCGCTATGACTAAATAAATTGTGTTGGATGCTACCAAAACATTTTGTGACTTAGATTTGCATAGCTTAGGCCTTACTTACTTGCACACATGTATGCATAGCTGAGGCACTACTTACTTGCGGACAACACTTACTTAAGGCACTACTTACGTGTATGCGTAGCTTAGATGTGCATAGCTGAGCCACTACTATATTGTGGAAGTGTATGTGTAGCTTGGGTATGCATAGCTGAGGCACTATTTACTTGCGGACATATGGATGCACCAAAAGCAAAGTGGACCAAGTCACTTTTTTCAATTTTGAGCTTAATGCATTTTCTGATAGATTTTGTCAAATACTACATTGTGCCAAAGTGGCTCAAGTCA
>JAQFYQ010003395.1:0-10704 GCA_034694885.1 Buchholzia appendiculata
ACTATCAAAAATTAGTTCGCAATTCAGTTCGCACTTTACCCATTAGTTCGCAGTTCGCAGTTCGCATTTTACCCATGTAGTTCGCACGAGAGTTCGCATTTTACCAGTTCGCCAGTTCGCAGTTCGCATTTTACCCAGAACCGCATGTCAAATAGTAACAGGTTAAGAGGGAGGGGGGGGGTTTCATCACCTTCTGACTTTTTTTACTCTGACTAATTTTTCCCTGACTTGATGGCACCAATTAGCTACGGGTATATGTGACTAATAATTGTGACTTACATTTTTTACCACATAATTCTTAAGTCATTGTGAATAACGTACTGTTTCAGGAGCATCCATCCACCCTAGGCTTGGTCCAGGCTTCACCTAATTTTTAGCCAGTTTTCTTCACACCCCCACTCAATGCGGCTCGTTTCCTTTAGACGATTATATGTAGACCAACAATCTTACATCTGAATTGTGCTTGAAAACACATTTAAATACATAATTAATAAGTGTCTGTATTTGTTATCTTCTAACCAGCGACCGCTGTTATATATGTTTAAAACAAATTATCCTTCTGCAACGATGGAAGCCTCTTCATTTGGCATTTTTTAATTCCTACAACACTACAGCTACAACACGGTAACTAGCGCAGTAGTTACAGCCAATGTTTGCAATAAAATTTTATATCATTGGCCCAACTGTTAATTTAAAGGACATGACTCAATCACGTAGGCGAAACTTGGAGATGGATCATGCAATCTATATCGCATAAAATGCTGGCAATACAAATATTGTATGAATTGTTTCCAATCTCTCTTGGTATTGCCTGATTTCAATTTCTTATCTTACTTGCGTAAGTGATTTGTCTCCCCCAACCGGTGTATTAGGCCGAAGGCCAGCCGGACTCTTTGTAAGGGAGGATGTCGGCAAGTTTCTGAAGCCGAGGCTTCACTTCAAGCCGCGGATCCATCGCATGTGGTGCAGTGGCTCCTTTTGTTGAGGCTCGCCGGGTAGTAGTGCAATGAGCCTCGGCATACCGCAGTCAAGTAGTGCAACGACTGCGGCAATCCCTCCTCACTTCTGGACCTCTTTTTTCAGGTCCATTTCCAGGCTTTGGGACTGGCGCAAAAAGTCTACCAAGAGGGTGATCTCAATGGTAGAGCTGCTACGGCGGAGTTAAATTCTCATCTTCTATTAACTCATTAATTATATGTTGCGGTGATTGTGAACACGATTACGGTTTTCTAAACCACGAGACAGTGCAGATGGAGTGCATCAAAGTTAGTCGATTAGCTGACTCAGTGGTTTCGCACCAGAACGTAGGATGACAATGTTCGAACCACTTCACAAAGAGGATTATGTGGTCGAATTATAACAAAATACTTTCAGGGAGGGGCTGAATTGAAGGCTAAAGTTAATGATACTTTTTGGGGAGGCCATCCCGTGGCCACCTGAACAAGATTCCGAGGGGGTGAAGAGATGGATGTGATGATGGGTTTCGAGACGGTTAGAAGAAATGCATTAAAATCACGAATCGATTCGCGTGCGCTGCCTTGCAAGGTGACGCTGTTGATAAGAATATGTTCACGATAAGTATGACTTCCAATAACTAGTAAAGCAAACTAGCCCTTATGGTGAAATGGATGGCATAGTTACCTGTCATACAGGAGACCTGGGTTCGATTCATTGAACCCCGGCATAACGTGTTACTCGTGATTGGAAGGTAGCTTGTTGTAAACGGACTATTGATATCTTATCTACAGCATTAGCCAGAGGCTGGAGAAAATTACATAACCGGGAATTTTGAACAAAATGACAGTCCGTTAGAGTTTGATAGATTCACGCTATAATTAAATGGTGATATAAACTAAAACTAAGATCCTCATTAATAATCCAAGGTTATCAATTATCCTAACGGATTAATTGTGTTTATTTGACACTTCACAATTAAAGTGTGTCCCTTGATATGATTTACCAGGTTGAAATACATTCCATTTGTACAAAAGAACTTTATTAATTAAAACAACAGAAGTATGTACACAATATTTACATCACACTGATAACACCATCATTTTAGTTAGGCAAATTGAGATTCTACAGACAGCACACAGTTAAAATTGTTCTCAGATAAATATGCGCAGAAGTTACTATCCCGCAGTCGACTGCAATGAATGATGGAAGGCGGAGTGAAATCAATTCAGGTCCAGGGATCTGAGCTCAGATTCTGCTGCTGGGTCAATTTCCGCTGCCAACCCCCCTCCCGCTCGTCGGAAAAAAGTCCGCCGCCACCCCCCCCCCCCTCCCCCGCTCGTTGGGTTTTGTGTTAACCCCGACACCTCAAAAGACCACTGTCGTTCCAGTTTTTCCGCAGAAAAACTAAAGTTACTCAAATTAATTCATTCAATCGCCTAGGAGACAAACAATTTAGTGCCAAAGCGCCGTAATTATTTATTTGTTTATAAAGTATGAAAATTTAGTTAGCAATCTAAATTTATATTTTTAGTAGAAACCTTTTGAAATCTTTCCATGGACTTAATAATCGAATGGACTGGCATTAACCGAAAATGAACTGGCATCACGGCAGCAAATGTAATAGAAGGTATCTGATTGACTGAAAATGGAACTTGCCTTCACTCACGTGACTGATGATGTCATCACCTGTTACTGACGTCATTTTAACCTTTCACCTCTTGACTTTTGATGCCCGGTGTCACGTGGTGCATGGCTGTACCATTTTCATTGGATGAAAGTATTGACCAATGCAAGTCCATCTATTATTTGGTCCATGGCTTTGGCCACCCGGTGTCACATCGGAACCGGAACACCGGAAGTGGTATTTAATATCATCGATGTAATAACAGTTTAAATTTAACGGTTATTTAATAGTAGTCAAGTCCTAGAATTTTATCACTTAGAATAATATTATTTTCAAAAAGGCCTAATGTGACCAGATCAAAAAACTCGAGGATACTACGCTAGATGTTAAAATAACATATTTGGATACTAGGGATACTACGCAATTTCTCCGAGGATGCTACTTTGGATACTATGCAAATTACTGCTAATAAAAACTAACTCTGTAGTTCTAAATTCTATTTGGCATGATACTGATGGATACAAAAAAGATATATGTCTTGAACGCGTCTGTATAATTAAACATTTTTGGTTAATTAAATTTGTTCTTAAAAATAATGATATGATCACAAAATATATGACCAAATATTATAAAACTTTAGAATTTTGAAGAAAAACTAAGAAAATGACATAATATTTTGTTAATGAAATGATAGTTTTTAGTCAAAGTCCACCATGATACTACAAAGTGGTGCGAGGATACTACGTTTTTCTAAAAGTACTACGCGGATACTACGATACTACGCTCAATACTACAGCCAGTTTTTAAGGTCAAATTTCACTACGATAGTATCCTTTTCACTACGTATGTGTGTGTGTGGTGTGTGGTTTGTCTCCTCCCAACCCGTTTATAGGCCGAAGGCCAGCCGGACGTATGGTAGCGAACCTATGAACTTATACATCAGACTCTGCATTAAAGTTGGTGTCGTTATTTATTCTCATATTTGAAAATGGATATAAACTCACTAATCTTCACTGGTGTTTTGAAGAGGATCCAAATTTATTACTCAATTAAAGGTCAGCGGATGAATTAACTCCTTTAATAACTGGCGAATTACGAAGAAACATGGGACTGGTTGGTTTTATTAACGCGAGGAGTAAAGAAGGTTAATATTGATTACCGTGAACAAACGTTGGCATGGTTCACAGCAGCAGAATTGGTTCTGTGTACTATTGTAATGTGGCGAGCGTAGTGCTACGAATACAGTTAGGCTCATAGCCAGGACCAGGACTAAGTGCCAATGTATCAATGCATGCGTGCCTGTTGCCCCACCCCCCCCCCTCACCATGGCCTTTATTTCGTGCCTCGATAGTTGACAATTCCACATGCACATGAACTGGAATCTCACACGTGACGTCTCTGTCCTGTAACCAGTGGTGTAGTGGTAAAAAAGCAGTGGGTATACTGTGGCCATACTGTAGAATTTTCCTTAGGTATACTCTCTGTGTAGAGTGGATATACTGTGCTTATTAATAATTTGCTGAGGGTATACGCCGTATACCCATTATACCCTACGACTACACCACTGCCTGTAACTCGCGTAGTTCTGGCTACGGGCTAGATGCAAGCCGATCTACTACAACAGCTCGGCTGTTAATCATTCATTGAAGCAATATCAACAGATCACAACGACAGTTCAGCCCAAAGTGTCATATCACATGTGTGATGCTCACAATTATGATCGTTATGCACTACTTTGGTTTCTGAAAAAATCTATTCACTGAGAAATTTAAGTAAATAAAACGTATTTGTTTTGTATTTATAATACGGATACTAGTGAGCAATTGGAATAAAACAATACATTCAGATAAGCAACTATCGAGTCATGACTATCACACATACATTTGTCCTCGTTCATCTAATGAAGTACTGATATGGTAACCTGAATGTACGCACTAATTTTCAACGTCGTTGAGTTTAAGCATTATATATACGCGTATATAATTATATTTATTTCACCAAAAATACATTGGTAGCATTCAAATAGAAACAAAAAAAACAAATAATTTAACTTAAACGAGCAGAATAGTAGTCAAACAAAGAGAAAGCGTGCAGAAACATGTAAGCCCAACTGGTGCAATAGAACGTGAAAGTCAACGAACGAGAACAAATTACCCACTAACACTATACAATAGTTTCAGAGCTAACAATTAAATTGCGAACAATCAGATCATTATAAAAATCATCCCATATTTTTCTTCTAATGCTAGAAATTGAATCATTCGAGCAAAATTCATATTTATTTATTAGCACTAGAAGATCACTGTAGTCAGGCTCATCCATACTTAACGTCGAGCTGAGCTTTCCTGCTGAATACAGTTTGCTCGAGAAACAGTATCGATAGTAATCATGCAAACGAACAAAATCCCAATTATTACAGTAATATTGACAACAAGAAATAGTCTCTTTGCAAAACGTATTGAACAATTTACAACAATTTACAAATTACATTATTATTTGGAAATCTGTTACATTTTCGAAGCCTTTATTTTCTCTATATCATATAGCGCTTTTTCTGCATTTCTTTTCATCTTGAATTATGACTATTATAAGAAGTCAGATCGTATATAGAGGTGGGATTGGAATAGCAGAATGTTGAATACGATACAGAAAATTACTTATGCGCGGTTGGTGACACCGTAAACCACACTGTTGTAACAATCTATAGCAAAAGAACTAAAGTGATAATGGAGACGATGACGACGGTGACAATGACGATGACGACGGTGACGGTGACAATGACGATGACGACGGTGACTATAACGGCGATGCATGATCAACAGCATCCATCATTATCATCATAATCATGGCGATTGTGATGATAATGGTGGAAGTTGATGGTCATGCTGATCATGATGATAAGAAATGACTCTACAGAACTAATATGTATGTTTTGTATGCACGTATGTTTTTTTCGCTTATCTCATTATTCGTGACACTGGAGCACAGAAGACAATAATGAAAAGAAGTAACTCCAGTGGATAATATCCATAATTTGCCAGATAAGTTTTTCATTAATTTAGTTTAGTCTTCAGTGACCCACTCATCGTCCCACTAAGCTATGAGGATAGCTCGAAAAATAATCGGATTTGTATCGAACTGGATATACAGTAGATCATCACACTCGCAGAAGATCAACATAGTTTTCATTGACAGACTCAGACAGATATTTTTTTACGAGATCATGACCACCAGTGTCTTTTATATGGTAAACAGTTGTAGCAGTTGCGAAAGCACGTCCGCCATGGCCTTTAAAAGGATCACAAGCATTTAATGTGGCCTGACGTTTGCAATTATATTTTTATGAATTCGCTTCATTTGGTGGCTCATATATGTAGTTAATTCTGCAGCACGATTCGAAATCACAATTGAACTAATCCAACTTTAATTGTAGGATTATGTAATTCAACGGCCAAACACACTTTAGACAGAAAGTAAATTATCTAACAGGCTCTATCACACTCACTCTCAGTAGAGGAAGTTTGTTGGAGATTTTGTCCAGGCGCAGTTGTTTGACAACTTTAATAATGTCAAGCACGTGACGATAATGCATTTTCACTTTGCTACTTAGCGTCGTAAAGGTTCACCAGAGTTTAAACCAATTGCTGAGCATGTTTCAGTGTTTAGGTGGTGCTAAAATCCAATTCCTTTTTCTTAGTACCTGGGAGCTAGTTTTCCAAGCAAAATCCTCAATATCAGGAGTGGCTCAATTTCAAAATTGTTAATATGCAATTTTACCAAGCGGTTTGGTTTTAGAAAGATTGCTCCCTCAATCTAAATTCGGTTCAATATTGCACTGCTTATTTGCATACTCTTAGTGGTTCTACACATCATATTAAATATTCATATATTTCAATATTTTCCGTGTAAAATTCATGATTTGTTTGATCATAGACAAACATGCAGCTCCCGAGCCCCTGGTCAAAATGCTCTAGTCATTGTAAGGGATACTACGAAATAAATGTAGCTCTTCTATTCCGTGAAATCGTCATATTCATCCTGCAATCGTAAACAATAATTATCATGTTCAGGCCTGAAGCCAGAATTTTATTGGTGGGGAGGGGGTGTGATTTCCAGAAAAAAAGGCGAACTTTTCTTAAAATTTTAATTCGAGGGCGATTTTTTATGCTTTGATGCTTTGTAAATGTCTCTAAACAACAACCATCTCAAGAACAATTTTCATTTCGCGAGCTTATATCCCGTAACCCCCCCCCCCACCCCCCCCCCCACTTCGCCATAGTCCTGATCACATCAACAGGTCAACAGTGATATGATTTGCATAAATATGCGGAGATGCAGGTCTGGCATCTAGAACGCAAATGACAGATGTTAGTCAAAACTCGTCAATAACAAACGTTAAAATCATTTGATCCACACACAAATCAATTGTGAATGAGCACAATACATACACAATATTTGAGTTATGCAAGCATAATTATGTCTACAACTGATGTACTTTATTATTGTGTTTTGTTCACTTAGAATAAACTTCTAATAAATTTCATAATGTAGCTTCTATTCTGTTTCGTTTTCCAAACGCTAGGCGTTCTGTTGAAAAAGGGATAGACATCTCAACGAGAAAATAAATTAGTTGTATGTAAAATATCATCATTAAAATCGTTGTCGACATTTCTGCAGTAAATAGTGTTCATGTTAAATAAACTGTCAGATATAAGGAAATGTCAATCTGCTCGACGGTGTGACAATGGTTCTACATAATTATGATGTCAAAAATAACTTTACTGCTTTAAAAATAATACGAACCTGTATATAATATAAGACGTTTGTATATAATGGTGTAGTAAAATTGTTCGTGTTCACTCAGGGTAACTCAGGTGTCTAGTTTTTACTCACAGAGATTAATTAATTTCTGTAGAAATAGCTCGGTTATAATGACTAATATGACTATGAATAAAAGGTGTGAAAATGTAACGAGTGGTGAAACGACGGAAGCAGGCGCAGGAGTGCAACCTACTGCTTCGTACTACGGAGCGGCTGTTTCATACTGGTCAGTAGAAGTTTATAGAATATACATAGACTCTGATTAGCTGATGCATGTGCCATGTAGAGCCTATGTAGAATATGAAATATAGATGTACATACTACATAGGACGTTTTACTTTTATCGTTTTTCTTTTATTGCGTTTTGTCTATCTAGCGATAGAGGCATCAACAAACTATCTCAATCTGTATCGGTCGTTATAACTAGGCCTACTAACAAAGTATTTAAAACATACTGCATTGTTCAATAAACAGTATGATATATAGTTGACAAATTGGGATGTATTAGAGTGGCATGATTTGCCGCATCTAGGACCGAAATGCATAGGTTGGTTCTTGACGTTATATGCTAGGAGATAAACTGCCCTTCTTATCTGACACATTGACCCCGGTTATATGACCATTTCATGACGTCAGCCCTATGGCTGTGGTGGACTATAGAAATTAGCGGACCTTGAGCTTGTTTTACCCAGACGACGCCAAAACATTTCCGCGTAATAGATAATATAATTCACGTAGGTGAATTTGGTTTAGCCTACCGATTTTCTTTACATAAAAGAAATCATATTATTACTGAGTGCATTCGAAAGTAAAGTTATTAAGTATATTCAATTGCATTCTACAATGCAATGCAATGCAATGTAAGTTTACACAATGCAAGGCCAGTTCTGTCCAATCTATTCAACCAAATATTACTCCCCAACCATGGAGTTGTAAGGCTTACTTTATTGAATCTCGTAAGCCTTTGGAAACATATCAGTGCACTAAATAATGCTTGAATATTACGACACGACTAATCCACTAATGGAATGAATCAAGAATACAAAACATAATCAACGTAATGAATGCAGAACATACCAGCACGTTACGTTTGTTTACCGGTATTGTTTAAGTGTCAAGCGTTATCCGCAGTTCTCAGAAATCCAATCTATCATTGGAATTTAAATGTGAACTAATTAGACGAAAGCATTCTTTCATCCGAAGCCTTTCCTCCCTATTCCTACCGCATGGGCAGAGGTGGCGCCACGTTTTCGAAAATGGTGGGTACAATTTGCGAGCGGAGCGAGCCGAATTTTTTTTTTTTGACTTGTACCTACCACTTTTTGAAGAGTAGTGGGTACAAATGCTGATGTACCACCCACTTTTTCAAAAGTGGTGGGTACAAAGTAATGGATAATTTGTATAGAGCAGCAACAAAATTTAATTACACTTTTAGATTAGATCGGTCTGATTACACCTAACAGGATTACAGGAACACGGGAAAATTACCTAAAAATTACCTTAGGTAGGGGGACCATGTCACCATGTGGATTATTCCCTCAGAAATACCCCTCATTTGCCCCCGCTGAAACTTTGTGGGAATGATTCCCATGGTCCCCCTACCTGTGGCAATTTTTTGGTAATTTTTCCGTGTTCCTGTAATCCTGTTAGGTGTAATCAGACCGAAACACGGCAACAACAGGTGAATTGACACTATTTGACAGGTGATTTAGGTGAATTAACTTAACGCCAGGTAATTTTAGCTAAGTTAAATAAATATTATTATTACCATGTCAACTTGACATGATTAAGCATAAATGTGGTTAGGCATAAATTTTCTTTCAAATGAAAACATTTAATTTTTTTTAATTGTTTCTGCGGATTTTTCAAATGAAAACAGGAAGAGAACTATGAACAAGACGCTAAAATTAAGTTAAATAAAACAGAGTGTAAAAATTAAATTAAACAAACAATATCAAGCCTGCATCAGGATGGTACTTCACAATTGAGTACCTATCCGGAATAACCCAGTAAGTCAAAAAAGTTCATTTTGAGAAAAATGAGTTTGAAAAATAAATTTCAATTTTTTTCACAATCACTTTCTTCTGTTATCTGGCATAACTGGCAACAACATTACATGAAAAAATAAATCAAAGTCCTCGTAGTCATATTCCTCCGTATCGCTACCTGAATCAACCATAATGAACCATTTTGCCAAATTTAATATGAAAACAATGAAATACCACGGTTACTATAGTAACCGGCTGACCTAGTTTTAAAGCTCAGATGTGTTCGATTCTTATTTAGTGTCGTAGTAGACACTTGAAAGTTGTAGATTTTGCAGTAAAACGATAAACCCAGTAAGTCGACTTAGTGGGTTATTCCGGATAGGTATTCAATTTCACTGACTCCAGCACCCACCCTGGCCACCCACCGTTAGTTGTACCCACCACTGTACCCACCTGTACCCACCACTTTCGAAAGTGGTGGGGATATATCCCCACCACTTATTACAATGGTGGCGCCACTCCTGCATGACAGACACCCACTATCCAACCCAAAGATTACCAAGAATACAAAATTACATTAAAATTACATTAGAATTCATAGTTTGAGATTCAAATAGAACCAAATTTAAAATTTGTTGAAATCTTCCAAGGATTACCAAGAATACATTTCACGAACAGGATCTAAAAGGTAATTTGTAATTCCCATTTACGAAACGTGTGAAAACAATATTCTTGTCGTGATCGATAAAAAATGATTTATTTGTCGAATGTCTTTAACTCATTTCCACAATCATTCTACACTCATTCCGATATCTTTGCTTATTTATTAGATAAACAATATTATGGCAAATTCAACTAATACACGGGTAGGATGATTTTTGTCAACGATAATGTTTGGCATTTTCGCGTATTATAGGGCAAGCTGAAAAATTACTCTCATGTATGTTCTTCGTCTATATTACACCAATCTTGACCAATTAAAACCGGAGATAGTTTTGCGTATTCGCATTAACTATACTCCGTAAACAAGTTACGTTGTTTTAAAGCTCAAGCATGTCTAATTATTTGTCAGATTATAGAATTGCGGCGCTATTAAGGAAAGCTACAGTCGTTCATGTGATGCAGAAACAGGATAAACCTATACAAGGCATCGCAACCCTCGGCTTTCAACTCTTCATGGTACGTAAGAGGTCCGAACAAGTGGAAATATACAGTATAGCACACCTAACTTTACAGAGACAGGTCGCATCAACGTTCCAGATATGAAGAATCCCAGGAGCCTCGCAGCTTGTCAGAAATTCCAATGCCTGTATA
>JAQFYQ010003396.1:0-10704 GCA_034694885.1 Buchholzia appendiculata
GAGAGAGAGAGAGAGAGAGAGTGAGAGAAAGTGTGAGAGAGAGAGAGTGAGCGAGTGAGAGAGAGAGAAACAAAGGACTTTATCAACAGCAATTCGTGAACAATATATAGCGTTGTACATTACAGGCAGAAGTAAAGAAAAACAACATAATTTTTTTATTATTGACACTTAGTTAGAAAACCTTAAAGCGATTTAAAGAAATTTAAAGCGAATGTTTACCGTCACCAATGTATTGTAATGGTCACTAAATAGTGTAAACCTTCTCGCTCTGGCATTTGACCAAGTTGGTTGATGCTGTAGAAGTTGCATTTCAGTTGAAAATAAACAACAAAATGAAATAGTACATTCTCAGGTACAACAATTTTGAGCTCGTCGTCGAAGGTATCTTTTACTGTGTTTAAAGATAATTTAATTTTGCATCTTATAATTTTTATGACCCTGACTTTGTCATAGTTGCCTCTCAGATCACTAACACTTAATGATCACTAACATACCAATTATATTCATTGCTATGATCCACAAAACTTTGAGTTATTTTTCTCCACAAATTTTTGTTGTATATCAATATCAAATGAATCTAGTTCTGTCACTCAGACGATAAGATATAACTGGATTCACAAACAAGAAAATCGTCACAAGTATTTACTTTAAAAACCATCAACTTTTATAAGAGTGGGATGTACCGACTTTTATTTTAAATACAAACCACAATCCAACACAGTATACATCAAAATGGTTATAACATTTCAGAGAACAAATTGTTTTAAACTATGATTAAACACTTAAACACTATGTCCGGATTAAGGTGGCTTTTACATCAATTATTAGTTACCACACGAAAGCTGCATCGATATCAATAAAACTCTACGCACATTATCTGTCACTAGTCTGCTGAATAAATTAGACTAATCGTTGCAGCAGAAGCAAAGAGATTAAATTATAGAATTAGTATTTCTGGATGAAACTGTAAAATTTCTCAGCAGCCCATTATCAAAAGCGATGTAAATGACGTCATCACTTTGATAACGTCATCACTTTGATAGCCCTGTTTGTTGCCGCAGCCCTGTTTGCTATCATCATCATCATCCTCATCAACACATAGCATCAGTTCTTTCCTCATCAAGAAGAGCTATTATAAGCTCATTAAATTTACATAGTAATGAAGGATACATAAACTGATGTATACCTTTTCTGGAAAAAACCGTGAATAAGAGTTTTGTAATTACTGACACTGCTGCTAATTCCTACTACCGACGTAAACAGTGCGTGAACAGAGATGCCTCGGTCCCGGGCAGCTGCTGAGAAATGTCACAGTCTCACCCAGCATCCTTAATTCTAAATATCTCATCCGCTGAGGACGCTGCATCGGTTTAGGCCAAATATTGTTCACATTCTGCAAATGGAACCAGATTGTGTATTGTGTAATATTCTATTAATATCGATGTAGGCTTTAAGTGCTTACTAACAACTGTCGTACTAGCTGTTTAATAATCCGGTTACGCTTGCAATATTCGACTCAAAGAGAATCTTAGTCAGTAATATCCAATGTAGTGGTAACAATATATGCAATTTCTCTAACATACTTTGTACAAATAAACTTACAATAACTATTAACCACTATACTTTATGATAAATTCAAACACATGAATAGTCAAACACGTGAACGAACTGAAAGTAAAACGACAGAACGTAACGCTACCGCGGCGGCCAATAGCACAGAGCATGAACGAACTCAATTTACCCTTTCGTGGCAGACAGACAGACAGACATGAACGGTAACGGTCTAATAACAACAACAACGGTACCCCTATAGTTATAACGTTAAGCCTATATACTTTACAGTAAGTATGATATCCATGATCCAATCAGCAAAGCGCAAAATATCAAGACAACAATTAGACCAGTAACCAGCAAAAATACAACACACGGTTTCAAACACTTGTGTCACGCGACGTCGAAGAAAAAAACAACAGAAGAAAAACAACAAGTCAAACAAAGCTGTTCGACTTGTTGAAAAAAACAACGAGTTCAGCGATGCATGAAAGTGTACGACAAATATGTACAGGCATCAAAACAGGCACATTGTGCACAAAAAGACACACACACACACACTCATGTGACTCATACTGAACATATACACAGTCACGTGACTCATACAGAACATACATGTATATGTCCGAGATACAACACGATTCAGCTGCTTGCTTCCAAGTTTAGGATTAAATAACAATAATTAGGATCAGTGCTAAAATTACCAGAGGCGAGGAGTAATTCCCTTCCCAAGTCGGATGCATTATTCCTGCCTCCAACTGAAATAATTTTACCGTTTTCCCACACACTGGTATGAAAAATCTTGCATCAGAAGCGCGTAAAAATTTGTACAGAAAATTTGCTACACAAACTTTTCCTTTCAAAAGGGTTCCGTAATTCAAGCACTGACCAGATTAGCACTTGTTACATTTCAGAATTCGGTTCAATATTTTTTGTACTGTCTCAACTATCAACGGTATTTACAACAGAAAGGTTATTATTCGACAAAAATCTGTCTACATATTACAGAAAAGATTCAATCCCTGAAAAAATAAACAACAAAAACAACATCAACGATGTGCAGCCAATATTTCAAAAACAGGAGAATCAAACAAAAAGCCTCCAACAATCGGCAAGTCAATTGCTCACAATTGAAAAAAGAATTAGTGCTTCCATTTAACAAACAATTATTCGAATATTGTTGACATGCACAAATGCAGCAAAGAGGTCAATGCAAAAAGCTTTTTCTAATGCACAGAACCACATAGCAGCTTCTAATTTACAACTCTATTCAAAGCTCCTACATTCAGATTTTTCTACGCGACTAGGTGCAATAATACTTTTTAAACTTCGGCACGCTGAAATCTATGGTAAGAGAAGAATGGTTGGCTTTTAATCGTACCGTCAGCCTATCCTTATTCAATTTTCTTTACCTGACTTCGTGCGAAATGTTACAGTAGGCTGAGTATAAGCAACCGGAAGTAATACTAAGCATCAAAATCTCATCATAATAAGTCGTTTCGAAAATATCTCTGTGACATGTGTTCTATATGTAACATAAGAAAAGTTGTTTACACAACAATTTTAATTGTCTGGCCATACTACGACGCGCAATGTATAACTAGCATAATGTTTTTATTAGTTTTGGATTCAAAGCATCTGATGTGAAATGATCTGATAATATAAATGCACAATTGCCTGTAGCAAACGTGAGCTGAAGACATCTGGCGAATATTTATGAACAACGTTATTTCGAGCTAAACTTTACTACTAACCGAATGATTCACAATACACCACCATGTTAGTATTTGAAAATGAGAAACTTTTAACAATGTTTGAAAAATTAACTAGCTTCTTAAATTGTCAAAACTTCAAATTATGAAATTGGCGCACATCAAATTTCGAACAAACACAGAAGAATTACAAACAAGCAGAGAAATGATCATACAATAACTTGCCACCACAACAAAAATGTTGCAAAAATGAAATATAAAAATAATAATGAAAACTTAATTCTTAATCAGATAGTCAAAAAACAATGGGTAACAAGAGCATCGAGGTGTTTGTTACTAGAACACCATAGAACAAATTAGCTTGAAAAGAAAGTGTCCTAAAACACTGTTAAAGTTATCTGTGTGATTTGTAAGAAATGAAAAGAATTTAATATTGGAAATGCGTAAGGGTCAAACGGGTTCTGCAGAATATTTTGGAGCTCATAGCAGACGATGGAGTTTCAGCAAAGTTTATGTGGATACGAAGCTTCTATACCTCGACCTGCTTGGGCAAGAATAGCAACATAGCAACAGAAGTAAGCCATCAAACTGGCGGCTTGTGACGTCACAAATTTAACAAAATCTGGACACAGCAGCTAACTTAGCTGCTAAGCACATTCGTCCCTCAAACAAGAAGTTGACACGCAGAAATAACGAACCATACAAACAAGTACCAAATTTTGAACAATTGTAAAATGTTATGGTAAATTGAATTTGTAACCGATGAAAGTTGGTAACTTTTACATAAACCACTACAATGAAAAAAGCGCCACATAACACGTGACATCGTTATATGATGTGGGATGTAAAGAGATCAGCTCAAATATCAGTACTCATGCGTTTGAATTTATAAATATTGTAAAAGAATGTAGAGAAATAAGTTCTCACAGTATTAAGAAACTGTTAAATTATCTGCAAGTTTAATAAAAATCTACGCTTCACGAAGATTCTGATTTATATTGTGACAGTAATCATATATTAATATTACTTTTTAATTTAGTAATATTACAATACATGATAATATTACATTACAAAGAAGAAAACACTGTACAAGACTAAGAAAGGAACAGAGAAATAGTAGTACACACACACAGACAGACAAATACACACACAAACGTGCACGCTCAGGCACACACACATGCGTCAATGTTTGAACAACAAGCGACAGGAGTTAAAATTGATTTGTAAGGCAGCGGACACGCCCGAGTGGTAACAGTGCCGTGTCGAGCTTTAGTGCTGCATTTCTGAAATGTGCTGTACGTTATCTGATACACACACACGTACAGAATTATACACACAAACAAACATACATACACACACACACACGGAAACATAAACACATACACACATCAGAGTATCAAGATGACAATCATCATGATATCAAGTGTGATAAGAGAATAAATATAAGACTCAATCAAGTCATCCATGGGGATTCACTTACTTATAGTATTACGATCTAGATAACAAGAAGTGTATAAATACTATTTCAATAAAATACGAAAACATATATACTGCTTACCTGAGTTAAAACAACGAGTCATGTGCTCATCACAATCAATTCTGGAATCCAATTATTGCACAGGGTTTAAAGCGATCGCAGTTCAACGCAGCTCACATTCAAGCACATTTCAAACGAACAAACGTATTTCCAGCCCAGTGATTTCATACATAGCCTTGAAAGTTTCTAAACGTCATAATTAGACGCTTCTCAAGATATTGTTTCTTTTCGGGGTAAATGGCATATAGTGTGATAAACATACCAATTCATGCTATTTCAATTCACTGTATAAGAGTCATAATCAGTTACTGGCCATTAACTTAAAAACGGATCATTTTAGGTAGGAGCATAATTTGAGACATAGTAAACTGCTACTGCATTCACTTGCGATATATTTGAGCCTCTCATTACAATAACCAATTTCCAAATAATGTCCTTTACATCCTTCGCGCTAACGATAAATCACTTAGCCCACTCGTTAGTGCGAATACTACAATACTTATTTGTACTGATAATTCACTATTGCACTGAATTCAACTGATAGGACCTGATCGCACTTAGATCTTAAGCACTGATCGTATGACAGCATGTGACGTATGACAGCATGTGACGTATGACAGCATGTGACGTATTGCGTATGAACAGCTGAAGTCAATTATTATTACTGTAGATATTTACAAAAGTAAAGTGGTTGACATAAAAAGTGGGAAACAGGAAAGTTAAGAAGATATCGACTTATTATCATAAATAACCATTCGTTCAATAATTGAACGAATTATAGAACGAATTCGGACAACTAACTTAAAGGTTCCAAAGTTCCAGTTCATACCAGAAAACCTAACCCATAACGTGCTTCGAAACCATACAAGATCATACACATCTTTTTTAACACACACCCACATGCATATATCGAAATTTCTCAATCTAAACGTTCTTACACTAACTTGCAAGTAGCAGCACAAAACCAAACCTGTAATGCACAAAAAATTCACATTTGAAAATAATTATTCACACACACACCCACACACACACGAAGAGAAATGCAGCAACAAGAATGACAGCTAGAGAAAAACAGTCCACCTATTTGTACAATACAATGTTGGTGCACATATTTGTACAATACAATGTTGTAGAAATTGTGGTTAATTACAACATTTCATTAACTGCCAGGTTCAGAGGCACTGAGACAGTAAAGTGCAAATAAGTGGCTAATGGTTTTTAATTCCTACAAAATTTAAATTTGTTATAATATTAATTTTATGTAGTGTATTCATTCCTATTTATGTCGATACCTGCCTCTGAATCTGCCAGTGATTATATCATACCGAACCAACGAGTTATAATAAAGCCGACACAAAACAACAATAACAACATCAACATCAACGATCGACAAATGTGTGTGCACCATGAAACACAGAGAATCTATAAAAATAGCTGCAAAGAGGTAGATAACAACATTCACTGGCTTGAACCCCATGCGACAGGCGGCGACACCTCGCGAGTCAATACACATAATAATAAACAGTTCAGTGAATAAAGCACAGCTTCTGCTGGTGAATTCTAGACGCAGCAACTAGAAATAAATTACATCCTACGTCCCAGCAGCAGTTGATTGAGGTAATTTCTATAATCAAGGTTTGATGAGCAGCAAATAAATTCATTCAACAAACACAACAATTCAACGCATTGACAGCAGCTCAGTTGACGACAGAATAGAATTATTGAAATTCTATGTAGCATAATTTCACAAGGAGCAAAATGTGAAGACACTAAATTCAACATGACGTCGTGTTCCAAACATGTTCAAATCTCTGAGTGATAGAACCGGGGAAATAATGAATAAACAAAAGTCCTGCAGATGGCCTGCAGTTCACTATTCCAGACCGGAAGTGCAAAGTTTCGCCACAATCAACAACAGGCAGAAAAATCACACATGGCAGCTATATCAACAAAACGAATAGGAATGATGACAAGTATCTGCAAATTGATTGCTGCACGGAAAACTGAACTACAGAGTCAGCATGGACCTCCAAGTTTGCTGGAAGGCCCACGCTGTAGGTATAAATAGGACTGAAAACAGTCTGAGCATCAGTTGGGGCTACAGAAAGAAACGTGGCATCATGTTACTTTGGACTACACACAATTGTCATGCTAACCATTACAGATGCTACTTGGAATTAATTCAGAAAAAAGTAGTTCACTGCCAAACAGAATATACTTAAATTTTGATAACGTTTTCAAATTGCTTCTGACTGATAAGATTCCCTTGGCACTTTCCTTCCAATGCAATTGAAGAGAAAATCTGAAAATGTGACACGAGATAATCTTGATTCTTAAATGAATAATAATGATTGACGCTATCTACTCTTCATTCGACCACAGATCTACCCGCACCCCCACAATTTTCTGCAAGTTACACGACTTCTCTGTGAAAAGGTGTTGGCAGAACCTGCAGCAGTTGCAAGTGTTCATGCCACTGACGTTGAAATGGCAAGCTCAATGTAAAAGCAATACACAAAAAACACAGTAGGAATCACCGATCATTACTACTCAAAACAACCGCATATAGTGCTTCGCCGGATGCTGCCATGATTATTAAAACAAAGTAAGGACGCTAAACGATTCATGTGTCGTAGGGTGACGGCGAACGGTTCGCGTCTTCGTGTTGAGCGGATTTGAGCTGTAAATCTTGACTGCTCTCCAGCTCGCCGAGAGCCGCCTTGGTCAGCTGAAAAGCTGTGATTAGGTCTTGCTGAGGATATGTGTTCCTCATCAACTTCGACGAGGTCTCAAACCCACTGTCATCAATAGCATCATCATCATCGTCGTCATCCTCTAGTTCACGCTTCAGTTTTCTTCTGTGCATTGCGCTCATCAACTGATGACGTTCGCCATGTGGTGCATCGCCCGGTAGATATTCGCTCGGTACTCTGGCATGAAAGGTTTGACCCCCGGGCTGTTCGTGCGAATGACCAGAAGACGACGGTGAATCCTGATTGGACGAGGCTTCTCCGTACGCCGATGACCTTTTATGCCAAACTTTGAGCGGCACTCCTCCCCTCACCTGGCGATTTATCGTCTCGATCTTTACATCTTCTGGAGACTCCAGTAGTTCAACCGGTTCCACGTCACGGTTCCTCGTACCTCGCTCTCTCGTAACCATAACCCTAAACTGGTCGTCTTCGTCGTAGCTCGACACTGAAAGCTGCTGTCGTGGCGAGTCATATCGTTGCACGTTTGATTCGGGAGATCGAACTCCAGCCAGAATGTTGACGTTAATGAGCTGTTGCTGAATGAATGGTACCGAAGAAGCATCTGAGAGACGACTACGACCGTCCGCAACCGAATAGTAAGGCCCACACTTGGTAATTGATGAAGGCGATATGCAGATTATAGGAGGTAACGGTGTGTAAGATTCTGTGAACCGTCTTGATGAGCTGCTCGACGTAGACGACTCTACTGCGGCCGGAGGAGACGTCGGACGGCGCATGCGCAGCTTGCAGTCCGGCTCTTGCATCTGCGTGAAGATATCACCGCCCATGGCCGAACGATCAACGGCAGATTGTCTCATCTTGTAGCCATCCAGCGAAGGGACGTAGACTTGAGCAGAAGTCGGATGAACACCGAATCGCATGCGATTCTTGTTTGAGAGATTCAGAGGAGCCGATTCTCGTTTTGGATCCTTCCCAGGCAAAGACACTTCATTCCTCTTCGACTCGGCCATGAAGGCGTTGTCCTCTCCATCCAAGGAAACATCCGACACATCCAACAAGAGCTCTACACTAATATCATTTCTCCCATTTCTCTGCCGTCCTTCCAGAGCAGAGTTAGACTTGCGACCTAACCTACTGAACGGAGGCGATGCTTTCAACGGTGGAGATCCAATCAAACTGCAGCTTTCATAACTGCGCGAGCGTTGCGTTCCCTCCGACTGATGCTCTTCGAGAGAAGTCGACGTGCGAAGTTCGGACACCGACCCGGTCTGGATCACTGCCAGTGAGGACCTAAGGTTGTTTATGTCAGTTCGTGCTCTGCTACTGATGGGACGGACTGAAGAAGGCTGAACTGATGACATAGAGTTGCTGGCGTACGAGGTAGTACCAATATGAGACATTGGCGTTGCAGTCATCGGATCGCCGTATGAAGCACCGCCATGAGTTACCCGTAAATAATTCAAGCCGGCCGGAGCCGGTGTATGTTTTTCAGGCAGCTGCTGCTGCACTGATTGCCACTGCTGCTGCTGCGACTGCTGCTGCTGTGACTGCTGTGACTGCTGCTGCTGCGACTGCTGCTGCTGTGACTGCTGCTGCTGTTGTGACTGCTGCTGGTGATGCTGCCGGTAGTATTGGTCCTGAGTGAAACGATCCTGCATTGGATCACCATGACTACTGGCTTGCGTGATATACCCATCATTTTTCTGCGGTGAATATTGCTCCACTACGCTCCGAGAGTATCCCAGCGGATGTCTTCCTCCGGGCTTCACTGGAGACCGGGACAACGATCCACTGTCCTCGCTGTCTGCAGACGAGATGTCGGCGCAGAACAACGGATCCATAAGTCGGTCGACCGTTGCCGACTGCACAGACCTAGCGTCATCGTCATCCACAACCGGAACCGGCGCGCTCACCGGAATGCCGAACCGTCGCTTGAGCGAGTCGAGTTCCAGCCGAAGACGTTTATTCTCGGTCGTCAGCTCGAATATTCGCTTTCCCATCACGACGTCGTTGATCCGACGCTTCTCGCGCGAACGTTTCGCGGCTTCGTTGTTCTTCTGTCGCTTCTGCCAGTAGTCCTGATCTTTCTTGAACTCCGGGATGAACTCGCGAAGACGTCGCGACATTCCGGAGGACAGCGACGAGGGCCAGCGCCTCATCGACGACACACCCGAGGATGACTTGAGGCCGGGGACCACGGCGGCCAAGTCGTCATCCTGAGACATCCGGTACCCTCCAGACGCGGCCGACAGCGAACTGTCAGAATGAGTTCGCGCGCTCGAAGGACTCGCATCGATGTTCGTGATCGCGATCAGATCCGGCGGTCGCGTGTAGAGCGGGTAGTGAAACGGTTGCGGGACCGGAACCTCGCCGGTGGTAACGTTCGACTTGTGGCTCTCGCGTGGGGTCGCCGCTTCGGGCCCCGGGCGGTCCCGGGAGCCCGATGTGGCGGCGAGCCACGAGGCTGAGGTAGACATACTGAGTGAGGGGAGCACAGCGACTGCCAGCGCGCCGACTACTGTAGCGATCACTCACGGGGTAAAGTGCTGCGCGCCTAGGCGGCTCGTTCTGACCGGGACAACGTTCATTCGTCGACTTGACTACATAACTGACAAGTCACGTCCAATCAGATATCTGAAAATAGATAACAACATATTATATTAATGTAGAACCAAAAATCTGACATGAAAACGGTGAGCCAGTTTAAATCAATTTAAGTCTCCAGAGATTTGGTAGAACACGCCCCCTGAATTTTAAGCAATTGCCGAAGCGTGCCGAAGCGTGCGCCGCTCGATTTTGATAAAACACACTGACGGACGGATGCTCTTCCCAATACTAACGATCTCAATGCTCGCTATGTGTCATTGAACATGTGGAGGAACGACGTGATGCTTACACCACTTCTCCAGGCGCTATCTGTCTGAGTAACAGATAAATATAAAAGAAACAATAGAAGGCAAAGCCCTTATTTATTGTCATTTATTAGCCACCCCTAGCCTCACATGACCTAGATATAACATCACTAGAGTCCCCAGCCTCACATGACCTAGATATAACATCACTAGAGTCCCCAGCCTCACGTGACCTAGATATAACATCACTAGAGTCCCTAACCTCACATGACCTAGATATAACATCACTAGAGTCCCCAGCCTCACATGACCTAGATATAACATCACTAGAGTCCCCA
>JAQFYQ010003397.1:0-10703 GCA_034694885.1 Buchholzia appendiculata
AGTAGAGAGCTAAGATTTTGGATATTATCTCTTTGAATACCATAGAATTTATGGTAAAAAAATGACTCAAATCAAAATTGGTCACCCGGGAACATATTTCAAATTTGGTTGAGTTGACATGGACTAACCCTGTTGCGTGATCTATTAGTGCTCGGGATTTATCTGCCTAGTGATTAAAAGTTTTCGTTTATCCACACTGTTGTGGAAATGTTAATAATTTTGTGTGTGCATTGAGAATGTTTAATAAATTGTCAATTATTTTGTAGATTATTGCAATATGGTATTAACGTCTTCGCTTGAGCACATAACCGATTTGAAAAAGTGACTGAAGAGCTATAAAATGATGGCATTTCGACGTGTGATTTTGTTGCCATGTTTTCATTGCCTTAAGCTTATGTGTATTCTTATTTCAACGCACTTTAAGTAATATTCCAAATAGAAAGTGGCTGTAATTGAGAAATGATTCTGTTGTTGATTTAGAATCCATTAAACATCCATTAGTCCACTAGTAATTGATATCATATCTTATGCTGCTTTCATTATATTAGGAATAATATAGAGTACTGTGTAACTTAGCTTTCGTTGGATCTAGTGATGTCGAGCATTATAAAAGTGTGATGATGACGACGGTGATGACAACGGTATAATTTAACAGCTCTAAAATTGTTACTTGTAATATTGACAGACGAATGGGCTGAGAGTTGCTCTGACGCCTCTTCTCGTTGGTTGCTCTCGCTTCATTAAACTCGGCAAGGTGGGTCCTTTCACATATATATGGAAATAGATGGGATATTTGCGATAGGGAAAAGTCATAAGAAATGTGATGGTTAAGTTGATGAAGTGAAGTAAAAAAAAATTTGTATCTTCTGGAGATTAGGTTGCCAATGCTCTGAGTTCTCACCACAGCCATCAGCCTGACGTATAGTGCAAGGCTCATCTTGACCAGTTTCAGTGTGCTATTCAAACACTTCAGTTTACTATCCATACTTTTACATGTACCAACTTGTTCTGCATGGTAACAGAGCCAGCAGAGCGCAATTTTGTCAGAATGTTGTTACCAATGAAATAGGCTGGTCTGGATTTGAGCCCAGTACCTTTGCACACGAGACAAGTGCCTCACTGTCTGAGCTTTCATCCGCTCTAAGATGATGGTTTGGCAGTAGTGGGCTTTTAGGCTTACATTATAATGTTTCACTACTATTTTCGTTTGTTATGCAAGAAGTATCGGTGTGTTCTATCAATGTATGTGGTGGTGTGAAGCTGAAGATTGAGTAGAAACTGAATGTGTTCTGTCAATGTGCACCTTGGTGTGAAGCTGAAGATTGAGTAGAAACTGAATGTATTCTCTCAATGTGCACCTTTGAGTGAAGCTGAAGATTGAGTAGAAACTGAATGTGTTCTCTCAGTGTACACCTTGAAGTGAAGCTGAAGATTGAGTAGAAAGTTTAGACCTGAATATGTCCATGGTTTGAATAATGCTAAAGTAGTATAAGCTGTTATTATATGTGTTGTGATTCTTGTTTATTTCTGTAGTGAAAGTTATTTTCTTGCGAAGATTTGTTGTTACATGCTGAGGTCGAATGATTTGTTGTGATTGCGGTTGATGTCATTAATTGCGATGAATTCTTTAGGTGGTGATCTCTTCTATTGATTTTGATTTCAGACGAAGGAGTTGGAACAGTTGGTTGACGTTACAAAGGGTTTCAAGAACATCGATCGTGATGAAATGCTATTTCAACTGATCAAAGCTCATTGTAAGGAACCAACTGCATTGTAGAATTCTTTGTTATTCATTTTTTTCGGCATGCATTATTGCAATTAGTATTTTTTGCCTCTTCATTGCATTATATGATAGACAGGAGGCAGTTTGATTAGTTTCTAGGCCAAAACATTGCCACTTGCATAAAATTGAGTGGCGCTTGATCTTAATCTGATATTTTTTAATGATGATGATGATGAAAGTACAACTTGATTTACTGACAAAAACCCAGGATTTTAGCGATTTCATGGTGACCAAGTCACAGGTTGACTGAAAATATAATGTACTGAGAAACAAGGCATTTATTCTTGTAACCTTAGAAGATAGTTTTTTTTAAATTTAAATGTACATTCATGCTGTATAGTTGACAGTAAGCAGTTCAATTGTTAATATGGTAAATTTAAAACAGTGTGATTGTCATATTTTTTGTGCAGCAAAGCAGAATGACATTACGAAAGTGATGGAGGCGTTTTCGATGTTTGAAGAAGAAGGAGTCTCGCCGAAGCCTCGCACGTTGCGCTATGTTGCCGATGCTCTTGAAGCTCACAACCTTCCAGTCCCATTCACTCCCCCACTCAAGGTCAGTATTACCCCCTCATTGATTCCCCCACTCAAGGTCAGTTTTACCCCCTCATTCATTCCCCCACTCAAGGTCAGTATTACCTCCATTCACTCCCCCACTCAAGGTTAGTATTACCCCCTCATTCATTCCCCCACTCAAGGCCAGTATTACCTTCATTCACTCCCCCACTCAAGGTCAGTATTACCTTCATTCATTCCCCCACTCAAGGTCAGTATTACCTTCATTCATTCCCCCACTCAAGGTCAGTAATCAGTATTACCTCAGGCTCAGTATTACCTAGAGCAGCTGCTTGATCTCTTACTTGAATATCACTGAACAGTTTTTGCCATTAAGAACTTAAAAGACCCCTAGCGATGGATGAGTCAGAACGAGCTCAGCTGCGCTCTGCCATGCTAAGTCCAATTAGAACCACGTCACAGGCTCTAGCCGATGACGTCATTAACTTACAAGCTGTGAAATTGTTTCAATATATTTCGCACATTTTCTTGTACAGGCAACTAAAAGATCATAAAAATTATTGACCCATTTTTGAACGAGACCAATTTAAAAACGGTTAGTGAACTTTTGTGTCGCCTATATAAATGGTTGACTAAATGGTTTCTTTTTTGGCAGAGGATACGTAAAGAGCCTGAGCCTGTAGCAGTGTCAGATTCGAGAAAGAAAGTACAGGAAACTTCCAAAGCCGGTAAATTGTCCGTAACGAAGGCATCAGCTGAAGACACGTCGTCCTCCGCTCAAGGGTTGGCAGTGAACAAATCGGCACGGAAAAGTCGTGTGCCTGGGACGAAGCAGGTCGGAGAACTTGTACAGGATAAGTCGGTCGTATCTCAAGAACAATCAGATTCATCCTCCGCAGTGAGCAGCGATGTAACGAAGGCTGTGAATGCTTTAAGGAAAGGGATTCCACAAGAGATGAATGACTTGAAGCAAAGAGCGGAGTCTGTCGAAGCCGGCGGTGGGATAAAGTTTGTGAGAGCCATCGCTAGTCGTCTGAAAGAAGTGCGAGATGATAGGTGTAAGTATGACTTTCTTGCATTGTTCTCATTCGTAATTGACTTGGACGTTAAGATATTGTTTTATCAGTTCTTTTCAATGAATTGTGTTTTTGCTTTTGCATGAGATTTTAGTAGCAAACTGGTAAGCAGAGCTCAGAGGTTATCCAATTCTTAACCTTAAATCGTTATGTGTATAACCTATTTCACCTCCTTAAATCTTTGAATTCTTAGGCTTGCTGGTAAAAAATCTGACGGCTTTCAAAATTTAACAAATGAGAAAGTTTTGGAAGTTTTTGCTTCTGGTTCAAATGGCCTTTAGTTTACGATTGTTTTAATTGTGTATGACTACAGGCTGCTTACTTTGAAGATGAAAAGAGGAAACAAGTGAAAATTGGTGTAATTGTGTGAAGAAAATTTCAAGAATTAAACTGAAAGTTTGATCGGTTTGTCGCAAGTTTAAATCATTATAAAGCTGTTGGTTTTGTGCACAAAATCACAGAATTGAGCACAGTGGAAGAGAGAAATGAAGACTGGTCAATTGTGTGAAAAAAATGAATTTAAAAAAAAATATTTACAATAATTTTACTAAAATTATACTCTTATGATTACTCATTTTTTAAATATTTATTCATCCTGCTTTTGACTTTGATGCAGCATTCGAGCAATCTTTAGCTTGAATGTTTTTACTTTTAACAGTTAACCAGTTAGCAGTGGTGGTTAATCAGTTACAAAATGAACAATAACCTAGCTTTGTTATGATTAATTCACCAATTTGTAGCACCACACATAGGTCAGATAAATGGTTTGAGTCTGAGGTGTGGGTTGCAACAAATCGATGAGTGAAAGTGTTGACAAAAATGAAAGCTTCGAGTTTTTCATTAAACGTAGATGTAACGATATAACCTAACTAGGAAAGTTGTCAGAAAGAGCATTTTATGCTGTCAGTGCGGCTAGGTGGATACTCTTTGAGCCAAGTTGTGTCTAAGTTTAAAGACAAGAAGCAAGTTGGTAGTGAGAGGGATATATATCCCTCCACGAACCTTGCATTTCTCTTAACTACCAACTTGCTTCGTGTCTTCAAACTAAGACATAACTTGGATCCCTGAGTTTTCACTTAGCCACACCGAAAGTACAAAATGCTCTTTCTGACGACTTTCTTTCTTTTCCCGACTTTTATATAGTCATAAAATACAGCCGAAATGAGCCCTTGCGGTTATTAGTTGAAGTTTTATACCTGTGTTCAGCACAGAGATCTTCCTGATTCAAATTGTAGAGTGAAAACTGGTGATGATGATATAGTCATACCGAAGGCTAGATAAATAGTGTTGTGCTAAACCATTGAGACACGTGAATGCAAGAACCAAAACTTAGCTCAAAGAACTATATTGATCTGCTCTGGTTGGAGTTGCTCCAGAAGGGCGTATGATTGAGCTACACACAATATTATATTAAGTGCTTCATGATTTTATTATGATTGATTATTACTAATATTACTACAAAAAAGCATCTTTTAATCTGTAAACTTTCAATTAAAATAGGCACTGTTGTTGGTCACTGTCTAAATATTGTTGGCCACTGAAACTGGGAAACCCCCATAAAATGACAATTATGATAATAATGATTACAATTATTATTATGATGATTATGGTGGAAATATAGTAATGTTTATATAAAATAATTAAATCCATAATTAAGTCTCTTGTATTCACTGGCTCAGAGTGGCAGAACGTTGTCTGGATTTTTTTGCTTGTACAGTTCATTTATACGTGTGTGTGTGTGATATGTGCTTCTTGCAGCATTCCAACGGCTTGTATTTGAGTTGGGCAGACAAGGTGATTTGGAAAGCCTGCAAGCTATTCGCAAGATCAGTCTACCTTTGGTACAGGACAGCTTACTCTGTCAAAGCCTTGTCACGGCCTATATTATCCGGTAAGTATTCATTCTCATAAATTGTAAATACTAGGGCCGCCCTTGGATTGAAGAAAGTAATCGTGATTAATCGCGTGATTAACAAATTAAGCATGATTAAAAAATTAGGCGCATTAAAAAATTAATTGCTTGCCATAATTAATCACATTATTGATGTAGGCTTATTAATTTAGCTACAATAATAAACTAAGTTATTAATTAATTAGCTAATTATTTCATTAATTGTATGCAAACAATGAAGTGCTTCCATGCTATATGGTGAGTATGATGACAGTTTTTTATGGTAGGAAGGAAGTCAGTTGCATGGTTAAGTGTCGTTATGATCCGTTGCAGTCATTAAAATCGCACCTGCTCACTCTGCAGGGTGTTTTGTCCCAACTCTTATCTGGTTCCCCTCCTCAATGTTCAAAACTAAACAATCAACTATCTGTATTTTGTGGCAACAAAAATTGACGATGCATTAATTTTGATAATGGAAGCGTTTTTTATGAATGATCATAAATTAAATCCGCATAAATTTAAATTAACTATGCTGTATTTTTGGTAGTGCTGTTTGCTAAAAATTAAAAATAGAGTTACTGAAAGAAATATTTAAATGCATTGTAATTATTTTTATTTGTTTGATACATCGTATTAGCTTCGTGTTGGATAATAAGTATTTCAGATGTGTACTTGTGTTGCGCAGAGTATATTGTGCAATGCACAAAACCTCGTAGTAGTAACTTTAATTTATCTGCATTTCTCACAACATAAGTTCGTGATCAAATCTTGTCATCATCATGATTAGTGTTCTGCCGGAAGGCAGGTCCCTGGTATCCATCTTCTCCAAATCTTGTACACTTTGTAATATTTATGTTTCTCTCTTTCCAAAACTTGAGCATGTAAATTAATGACATATTGCATTGATATTGCATACAATACGCTTGCATTCTATTGTATTGATATTGCATACAATACGCCTGTATTCTATTGTATTGATATAACATACAATGCACTTGTATTCTATTGTATTGTGGGCAAATCTCTTGTTAATGCCTTGTGTTCTAATGTATTGTGTGCGTTCCGTACAATGTAATTGTCTTCTATTGAATTATGTACATGATGTACAGTACACTTGTATTCTATTGAATTGTACAATACACTTGTATAATTCTATTGAATTGTGTACATGATGTACAATACACTTGTACTCTATTATAATGATGCGGTGTGCTTGCTTATATTCAGAAAACAGACAGATGAACTTGTGCAACATCTGAAGAATCATCCCGCTGAACTACCAAAACATCTGAACATTACCAATTTGAAGCAGGCTTCGGAGAATTCTGAATTCATGCGTACTCGTAAGTATTTCTCTTTATATTTTTCTTCTACTTGGTCTTTACGGAGTATTTTCAGTTCATTTTCAGCTAAGCCTCATTTTGCAGATTCTCAGATATGTTTTTCAGTGATTAGGCGTCCTGGGCCAAGTGCTGACACTGCCTGTCACTGATGGAAGCCTGTTTAGTTTCATGTTCTTTTACTGGTACCAGCAATTCAACGACAACTTTGGATTTATGTGTAGAAAAAGTGGCGAAGAGTATGAAATCTAATAAGATTTTTTTAGTAAGGATTAGGGAAATTTATAGCATGATGTGTTCCTAGACGCTGTATCAAATATATTCATTGCTAGTTCTCCAATTGTGTGATTTGTAGCGTTTTTGTGTTGAACATGAATATTGGCTTTTTATTTTGTGTAATTTGTTATATCTCTGGTAGATATGTGATGTATGTTTCAGTTGAGGCAATGATTCATGAATACCTATCGACTACAACTCAAATGGATTATCGTCTTGGTGGCAATCTCTACAGTTGTTATCTACTTACTGAGGGCACGGAGAAAGCTCGTGAAATGTTGGAGGTAAATATGCATCAATTAAATATTGTACAATTCGCTAGAGTATCGTTTTGGTGTCTGTTGCTGAAAACCATAATTTTCTCTTTTCTTGTTTACTTCGTCGCTGTGAGTTAACAGCTCTTGATTCTCTCGAATCATTGTTGCCGCTGCAATATTATAATTAATTTCTGACCAGAAATTGATGCAAGTAATGTCGAATCTCTTCAGAAATTAAGTAGTGCACCGATGTTGCATGTAGCGCATACCAGTCTCACATGCACCGATGTTACATGTAGCTCATACCAGTCTCACATACACCAATGATATATGTAGTGCATACGAGTCTCGCATGCGCTGATGTTATATGTAGTGCATACCAGTTGACCAGAACAATTTGGATTTGTAGATGTTTTAATAAACTGTGCAACATGCTAATTGTTGCAAGGCATGCATCATTGGTGACTTGCGTGATGAGTGAACAGCCAATACTTTGTAGCATCCAATGTCGTACTAACGATCTCTCTGTGGACATTAATATTGTACTCGTATGTATCAAGTTTCAGGTTAATGATTAATTGGTACATTTAGTGATTTTTTCCTTTTGTAGAAATATCCAGCGTTGAAGAATAAAATTCCACTGAAGCCGGTGGTTGATTTGGCCAGCAGAAACGATGGAAAGGTCTGAGTTCCAAATGAGCATTGCTATGTCTTATGTGATATTGTGGTAACAGTTATTTCACTTTCAGTACAAAGATTTATTATACGCAAATGTTTACATTATATTGATTTATGTAAAATCAATGAGTTGTCGGTGATCGTTACATTTTATTTAACTGTCATGGTATTTGAAATGATCTTGCATTTCATCACCGATGTTTCCGATGTTTGAATGAATTCTTTTGGTTAATTATTTAATAGTATTACTATTACCTTTTCTTGAAGTCATGTTTTACACCAAGAGGACGCAATGTAGCCTACATGTGATCTTGTGTAGCCTACATGTGATCTTGTGTAGCCTACATGTGATCTTGTGTAGCCTACATGTGATCTTGTGCGTGGATTGTTCGCGATCCATCAGGAACAATCGCAATGAGATTAATATTTTTTATCGCGATTAATGTTTTTAATCGCTCGATTAATCACGATTAATTTTTTAATAAAAGGGCAGCCAAAATGTAAAAAGATGGGTGTGTAAAGAGATGTACATATAAAAGGATGCATATGTGTATAATCTGGTGCACAGGAAGAAGTGTTGCGCGAACTACTTGTGTTGCACAAAGATGAAGCGAATCCACATCGACTCATCTTGCCGTACTCCAGACTCCTTAATATCAAGTGTATGTTGCGCTCATCTTCGTTTCTTCTTCCGTGCGATGTCAGTGCTTATAGCAGCAGAAGATGTGCTAGTCATGCTTTGAGGATTAGAACTGTTGTCTTGAAGTAGCTACGATTAGATTAGATTAATGTCGAATAGATTAATCAGTCGTATTACTAGTTCACAGTTCACTGTGGAGAAGGATTAGTAGATTTTCAGCAAGATATTCGAGGTTGCAACAGCAAATGATTTGTTGAACTGTCTTCGATTGAAACTCAATTTTAGTTTGACAGATTTGCTACTTTCTTCTATTTGTTCCTTTCTTCAATTTATTAGATTTTAAATTGTGAAATTTTCTTTAGATTGAAACATCTTTGTTACTTTCTGTCTTGTAAAGCATGATTTTGATCCACATGTTATGCAGAGATATTGGTGTCAAGTTTAATTTGTGTGCTCGTAAACTTGTGTTATTCCAAAGTAATGGTAAATAACTTTTTTAAATATTATTTGAATATTCTTCTAGTTGTTAACTATTGTACTAATCAACTATTAACAATTTTAGAATTGGATATTTAATTTATTTGTTTAAAAATTCATTTTGTTGTTGCACTGTAAATAAAGTAAATGTGGATGCGATGTGCAGAATGTAAAAATATGTATGAATGCATGCATTCTTGTATTCATGCATATTACTGACACATCATATGCCTTCATACGTGCATACATTTGAACATGTATGCGGACTTTTTAAGTTTTTATGCTTGTGCATGCATTTATCCATGCATGCATTCCAGCATACAGTAATAGAATTCTACCATGACTATTAATCTGTGGTGATAATCTTTCTCTAATTGTGTTGTTTTAATGTAATTAGGCCGACAAGGTGATTGGAACCAAGCATTGGATTACTATAATGCAGCGATAAAGGATGGAATAACGTTTGATCGGTTTTTATGGAAAGAGTTGGATCAGCTGCAGACACTCCTGCTAGCCAACAATCAACCTGTCCCGTGGACGGTGAGTACAATATCTGTTCATTGATTATGCTCCATCAACCTGTCCCGTGGACGGTGAGTACAATTGTCTTTTCGTTGTCTTTTCATTGATTATCCTCCAAGATATTGATTGAGGCTTTAACCGGCATGCATTCTGGTTGTTTTGCATGTAGGATTAATGTGATTCAGATAATGAATATATGGCATTCTATCCAACATACCATCCCTTGGACAGTATAATGGAAGTGAATATTTTTTTCTGGGATGCACCATAATTACCCAGTTAAACAAAAACTATTATTTTCCTGGATCAATTAAACAAGCAATATTCTAGTTTTGCATCGTAATCATTCTTGTTCTTCAATGCAGGTTAGTTCGTTTTGCTTTAATTGAGGTCTGTGGCAACATTCTTGACAAATTTACATTAATCATATCAGAAGACATTATTGAAATATTAACTCTGAAAAATCTAGATTCAGTTGAATTACTTGAGGGCCCACTAGGATGCAACATAACTGGTAGTTATTCCAAACTCTGATTATGTTGAGTATTGTGTTATTTTAGCAATGAATTGGTTTCAGTATTTCATGTGTAGAATGTATTCAAGCGCATCCATTATGAAAAGCTGAGATTGATGGAAAGTTTGATTGGAAAGCATGTTTCCTGATGTAGGCTGAGGAACTCGAGAGGAAGAAGATCTCAGATTCAGAGCGTCGAGCTGCTGGTCGACGCCGTCCAGTCGCCTCGAGTTCATCGTCAGATGACTCATCCAGTTCTGACGACGAGAAGAAGAAGTCTTAACTGAAGCGTGACTCCTTGAAATTACTGCTAGATGAATTTGAATTTTTTTAAAGAAATTTGAACTGAAAATTTTGTTACAGATATTTATACATTTGTGTAGGATCTTTTGCGGTTTTCCGATAAGCATAGAGACATACTGTTCTGCTGTAGCTGAATGTTTGTGTATGTGTGTCTGTGTGTCTGTGTGTGTGTCTGTGTGTATACTGTGTATGTGTGTGTACTGCGTGTATGTGTGTATGTGTGTAAAGAGAAGCTGCTAGTGTTGCATCATGTGTCGCGTGTTTGTTGTCCTGTATCAGCTGCTGGTCACAAGAAGCATGTGATTGACGAGGGTTTTCAGTGTACAGCCCGTCAACATTGTTCATTGTTTGTAATTGTTTAAACATTGAAGTATTCAATCATGAGTATCTATCAGATCTAAATCCATCAATGTATGACTATTTTTGGACT
>JAQFYQ010003398.1:0-10702 GCA_034694885.1 Buchholzia appendiculata
CGCATGTATTCACATACATACATACATGCATTCACATACATGCATGCATGCATTCACATACATGAATGCATGCATTCTCATACATGCATGCATTCACATACATACATGCATGCATTCACATACATGCATGCATGCATTCACATACATACATGCATGCATTCACATACATGCATACATGCATTGATGCATCAGTGGTGTGGTCAAGGCATTTTTCTCAAGGTCAAGGCAATGCCAAGGCATCCTTGAACATATCTTGACAAAGCAAGGCATTTTTTACCCTTGCTCAAGGCAAAGAAAGGCCATCGCATTAAACTTTTCATCTTGCCTCAAGGCAAGGCAAATCATTTTTCAAGGCCAAGGCAAGGCAATGCTTTTTTTTATGCCAAAACCAGTCATAAATATCTATAATACATTATTTGTCTAAAAATGATAACAAAAATAATAATTATAATACATTATTTGTCTAAAATATAAATTGACCTTGTCATATTTAATTGATTAGCTATGCCAAATCACTGAAATTAAGACAAATATGTATAATGCATATTATAATGAAAAATTGGTCAAGGTAATGCTTAAGGCTTTGCAGTAAAGTGCCTCCAGGCAGCCTTGAGCCAAGGCATCAAGGGCAAGGACTACATCACTGTTGCATTCATGTATATGCACGCACACATACGTTCAAATACACATACGTTCGTATTTTTCAAATACGTTCATGCATGATGCATACATGACTTTCGTATACACACATACGTACATGCATGCTTGACTTTCGTATACTTACCGAGTGATCCTTGGTTGATGTCAAAGCGACTGACACCATCAGCGAAGAACTCAGGTGTTACCGGTGAGCCTTCACAAAGCTCCTGTAAGACAAGAACGCATCACACTTAACATCAGCATGTTTGTCAGCATGATCAATTTATTTTTCATCATCATTATCCTCACCAACATTGTCGTCAATGACTCGTCATCATCTCATCATCATCGTCAACATCATCATCATCATCGCCGTCGTCGCCATCATCATTAACGTCGTTTTCAGCATCATCCTCAGTAAGCAGTTTAGTAATTAACTATACCTGCGATAGCGTGCATTATATAATTGCAAATGTTGTTATTCATACGTATGTGTTTGTTTTTGTGCAACATCAAAAATATTTACAGTATATATGTACATATATATATTATATACATATATAAATATATATATATAGATATATTTATTAATAGATATATTAGGTGTGTATACATAGGGGGGCGAATTTTCAGGCAAAGCGAAATGTCTCCCCCGTACAGAAATCCTCCGTCAGGGGAGACTTTTTCTCAATTGATTTTATGACGGGGGAGGCTTTTCGAACATCCGGAAACTCTCCCCCTCTCATAAAACATATTAATATATTACGGGGGAGACTTTCCGAACGTACGAAAAGTCTCCCCCGTCATTAAGGGGGCGATCTTTTAAATGGGGGAGACTTTTTCGCGTAACACCGGCCTGGCCATTTGGACGACGTCATCATAACTGTACAATAACGTATGCAAACTTCACATGCGATAGCTTGTTGAAAAGGATTCGGAATTCTCTTTAATTCATATATCTGAGCGTTATGCTTTAAATAATTAAATTGCATACTTTTTTGTCTAAAAACGAAAAAAAGTCATTAATTTTGTATGAAATTGCACTTCAAAATGCCTATTTGTCTATTTTTGCAAAAAACTTTAAACTTTAAAAAATTACAAACTATTTTCATAGAGTACGATAATAACTATCCAGTGAGCTATCATAACTTCAAATCGCTTGAATAGTCCATGGGCTATTTCGATTTTACTGAATTAGGTCGGCGGCCATCTTGATGACGTCATAAAAAATTGCTCCATTTCCGGCAACTAACACCTTCTTCATACCTGGGCCCTCGGAACATTTTTGGATAGGTGTAAGTTGGTTACGCTCCGATGCAATTAGGACTTCCAAAGAAAGTGTTCTGCCTCTCTACCGTAAATAGTACACAACAGTTTTGAACTTATGGACACCGGTGAACACGGGAATCACACGGTATATAATTATCTCCTGTAACAGTCAAATACTATTATCCCAAACTGCAGGGGATAATTGTATAAAGTGTGAGACTGAGCAAATTTTGTGTCGCCTGGAGTCTGGGATAAAAATATCTGACTGAAGGCGACCAACATTTTGTCGCACTCACACAGTATAATTTTATCCACTGCAGTCAGATACTACTAGGGTTGAACTGAAATGAAAGTCTTTAGCTTTACTGAATAACTTCAAAATTATTCAACCAAAACGTCTCAAATGTTACACAAATATAGAGCAACATAAGTCAGATCTTCTCTTAAAATTGTGCATCTGTATGTCAATTATTTTGCGATATATTTACCATAGCGCGCAACATACTTCTCCCATCTGGTTCGCTTGTTTACAAATCCAGGTTTGATCCCCCAAAACCATCATAATCACCTTCCCAGCAGACGGAGACCATTTGAACTTCTTTTGAGTAGGTGAGCGGATATGATGCCATTGAATAGACTGACATTGATCTCTGGCTTACAATGATGCATTTTGCTTTCCCATACAGACCGTCAACTTCCGTCACTGAGTAAACCAGAGTACTCTTTAATGACTTGATTCGAAGTGACAGACAAATTACAGTGAAGAAAATCTTTGAGAAGATTGGAACTGGTCATAATACAATTCAGAACATTATAGGTGAATGGCTTCCACGCCAGGTAACCGACGAGCTAAAGCGAAGCAGACGAGATGTTTGTGCAGAGTTGCTGGAGCGCTCCCGACTGAAAGGCTGTTCGTGATAATATGGCTGTTCGTCATAATGCTGTTCGTGTACAGCATTATGATGAGCGACTAATAATTTGCTCATCATTATGAGCCAGAGACGAAACGGGACTTTATGCAATGGCATCATCTCGGTTCATCTTCTCCAAAAAATATTCAAATGGTCACCTTGGAAAGTGATTAAGACGGTTTATGGGGAGCAAAACTGGATTTATAAACTGGCAAACCAGATGGGAGAAGTATGTTGCGCGCAATGATGATTATATCGACAAGTAATAGACATATAGATGTACACTTTTAAGAGAACATCCAACGTATGTTGTTTATGTTAGTGCAAAATGTGAGACTTTTTGATTGAATAGTTTTGAAGTTATTTCAGGAAAGCTCAAGACTTTCGGTACAACCCTCTTATAATAATTAACCCCGACTGCTGGGAATGAAAGTATACCGTGAGAGTGGCTTCACTGCATCTCTATTGTCGTTTGTTTCTTATCGTACAAATGAAATGTCATGGAGGTAAGCGACGCAAAGCGACACTTTTGAAATATTGAAAATGTGCAATAATTTTGAAATGTCGCAGGCCGTATCTGATCCCAACGGAACAAAATTTTGGTTTCTGACAATTAGAAACAATAGTAATTGAGTGAACCAACTCACAGAGTATACAATTATCCCCTGCAGTCAGATGCTATTATCCCCGACTGCAGGGGATAGAAAGTATACCGTGTGAGACTGCGCACATTTTTGCGGTTCGCACATTTTGGTCGCCTGCAGTCGGGGATTGTATTTCGTGTGAATCCGGCATTACTACCATTTAGCTGCTTTAATTAAGTGAGAAAAAATATTTTGGCGAGTGTCTCATTTACGATTTTTCTTTAAACGGACACTTTTTTGAGTGAAATTATTTTATTAATGTTGTATTGTTTCACTTTTCATAGTTTCTGCAATGCAAAGCTAGTTTTCCTGAATATTTTCAAATTTTAAGTGATCTAAAATAAATCTCATGATAAATTCTGTACGTCTTAATCTACTTTTGTTGACTATGTGCATACACTATAGACCACTTTGGGATAAATCCTCTCCGAGTTTTAACATCTCTGATTAAACTACTTCCGTCTGGAGAAAAGACAATAAAATAGCTGTGAATTGCACAATAACGTCTCCGATTCCCTTCTAAACAAAAGTATTCATAAAGTAACTCCAATATTTTCACGAAATCGCATAGTAGACAAACAATAATATATCGGCACGACGTACATATTTCATTTTTATGAAATATTAATAGTTTATGCGTAATTCGGGGCAGTGTTCAGTCTTTTTCAAGACGGAAGTAGATTAATCAGAGACGTTAAAGCATCGAGAGTAATTATCCCAAAGTGGTCTATTCAAAGCAATTTGAAGAATTCTCTTTACTGTGGCAGCCATATGCAGACGCATTCGTTTCCTTAATAATACTTTTATTCACTCTGCGTTCAGCAACGATTGAGAGTCTGCAATACCTCTGTGTTCCTTGAAATCATGACGTACAACAGGTTGCATTTTGTACATCATGTTTAATTTCCACTTACTTCTATTATTTGACCAATATTGTCAGATGACTGATGATTTTTACAGTGTAAGTCCAAACTTCACTAAATTAAAGCATAAGTATTTTTTGATTGCATAAAGCATGCACGTAAAGGCCGATCAACTTTAATCTTCAAGCACACGGCTGATGTCAACATTGCTGTGAGCGATGCCCTAGTCACTTGTTGCACGACTACAAATGGCATCGACTAGTTGCAGCTGGTTCTCAAGCTAATCCTAGTTTATTTTGAAAAAAAATAAAAAATACAAATCTCCAACTTAAAGTAGGGTCAGAGGGTTGGGGTAGGGTTGGAGGCAGGGTGGGGCCCTTGAGTATAGTTGGGGTAATGTTAGGGTTAGATTCTCGCGAATATTGAATATGATTAGCTTGGGATTTAGCTGTATGTCGTCGACTGAGGTTGGAGCTCTTTCAGAAAACAGTATCATTGGATATCAGTTCAGTGTATGTATACCAAACATGCACTGTTGATGTGGCTTGTATTATTGACGAGTAATTGAAGTTCTATCTGCCATGGAGAATTGGAGACACATCTGGCATTTAACTGTTCAGAATATTATATAGGGAAGATGCCAAAGATATTGTTAACAAGTAATGCCATTGTCACACGGTTATCGCAATGTTAACAAGTAAAGTCATAAGTCCACACGGTTATCACACCGGCCGAGAAGGTTCCTACAGTACTGCTTCTGAGTCCAGTGCTCTACTAACTGAGCTATCACCCCGTCCCTAGTTAATGGAGTGTGACAGGTCAATAGTCACACAGATGCAACTGAAGGCAGTGATAGTCTGCTAATTCTACTCAGTTTCTTTGCATCTTACAAGGCTACCTTTAAACTAATCTAAAAAATCATCCAGATTTATAGGCCTATTCGTAACTTAAATGCAGCAATCTGTTTTCTAGCTGCTGGCATACACGATAACCTTGCAACCTATATGAATCTCTAGTTAAGAGAGTGAATATACATTACATCAACACTTATGACTTAGATTAGATACTTAGATATATACATACAAGAATTCAAGCCTCTGAGGGGGGTGGAGAAGCGACAATTCTGCTTCATAGTAGACCTATGTTGACAATGAGAGCATTATTAGATACAGTTGATGATAATCGATGAAATGATTAATGATCTAAGAATCATAAGCATTGTTCTTGCTTTGTCCGCTCACTGCACTGATAACTATACTGCACAATGAGATCCGAGAGAAATATCTTCAGTGCAGACTAGCCTACTCAAAGATCTTCAGTCATGCATCGACGGCGTCTACTGTATTGGACACACCAGTTACTTATTTACATAATTTATGATTTAAAGAAAAGTATTTGTAGAGAAACAGATTAATCAATGTTTTTGAATACCCCCAATGTCAGCCGTTTACGTCTCATGAGCAGGAATAAGAACGACAGCAACACCGTGTAACAATGGTATTACTTGTTTACATTACATACCGGTGCAGACATGTCCCGGATTAAAATCTCACTCAGGGCAGTCAATTTGATAATAATTGTCTGTTAGCTGGCAGCGGCGCTTTCTGCTGTGTTGGTTTGGCTCGGGTCCGTTGAAAAATAAATCACCCTACCCTACTCCTGGCATAGCCGTACCACGAGTTCAGCACGTAGGCCGCTTTTCCGAACCTACTGTGTAGCTGATCTGTGTGTCGTGCCGTGTCACCGGTAGGCCGTATTTCGTATAAACTTGTATTTGTATAAACTTGTAACTTGTACAGCGTCCTTGTAATGATTTAAGTTAAATTACGACGCTTTATAGATTGTACATAATAAATCAATCAATCAATCTGTATAATGACGTTGGTTGATAACATGCATGTAGATATGTCAATTTTAAGATTATCTCCTAAATTAATTTATGATTCAATCACATGCCTTCAATTTTACTTCCATTTCAAAATCCGATGCAAAATAATTTCTAATTTAATTTCTAGTTCAATTATAAACAATAATCTTAAATCTATTTCTAATTCTATTATCAAAATTTCTTGTAATTTTAACTTACATTTGCTCCAGAAATAGAATTCCAATTCCTGTCTTGGGTATCATTACCTATTTAATGCAAGCTTCTTTCCTGTTTTGACTTAAAACAAGCAAATTATGAGATATAATATTTAGACCGTGTTGTTATACATAAGTGCATGGACTGTGGTTGTGGATCATTTCATAGCATATAAGTTAATGATTTCAATAATGATGACAATTCCATAGAGACTGTTCGATAATAAAAATAAACAACAAACTTCTAGGCCTTCTTTTGTTTTATTAAAATAATGCAAAATACTTGTGTATTTCTGATTTATTATTTTTCACAAAGATTTCCTTATTCAACTTCTAATTCAACTTTGCTTCTTTCATTTTAGTTCAATTTCTAATCCTATTATCAAAATGATTTAAATTTAAATTTTATCCATTAATAATAATAATTTATTCAATTCTTTAATCAATTTCTATTGAAGTAAATATCTCTTGTAGGTAATTCATCATCTCATTGAGTACCGACGGTCTAATAACAGACCATTGTATAATTGAGTCGGCATTTACGACAATAAACGCTATGCCCCCCTCCTTACACCGACCGAAATAGAATCATCCTGCACGTGAGGGAGTCGAGATGTGCTATATTTGGCAGCTGTCCCCAATGCACTGAAAAGCGTGCAGAATAGACCATCCTGTCAAACAATGGTATACGTGATTGAAATACGATATTAGATACTGATCAACCATGCAGTAGCGTGTGTCGATTAACCGTTGCTAACGCTTGATGTTCAAAACGGTCGATTATCTCCACCCAGACAAGTCGACTGCATTAGCTACAAATTGCAAAATCGCACTCAGCCGTTGAACGATTGAGTATTGCCTACTTGGGCAAAGTGCACAACTTCAGAGGGTAACTAGACTGATTTCAGAGGTGTGTGGACTGAAACTTAACGACTGAATCCCGATTAAACGGTTTCCGAATCAAGAAACAAACTACATATATACTGTATATATAAAAAAAATATATATATTAATATATATATATATAATATATAATATAATATATCTCCGTAGCTACCTATCACTCTGTTTTTCTGTCCTATTTTGTTTTTTGTACATTCATATGCCTGTGCAAGTTGCAACAGCAACAAAGTCTTTCAATTTCACCCCTACTCAATATCCCTGAATCCCTGTCTAGCTGCCTTCCATTCATCCTCCCCGCTTCCTCTTATTATCTGCTAATTCCCAATTATGACGTTCTATTTCTCTCCGTTTCTGTCCCTTTCTTTTCGAATTTCTTCTCATCAGCTGTTCCCCCTTTCTAATCTATGCCAAATATATCTGAAAATGGTGTACGTCTGTGTACACTGCTGAAAAGCGGAATAAGGAAAACAATTAAAAGTAGTTCCACTGCGACCACTGTCGCAGAATTAGTCAACTTGTAGAATTCGGCATAATATTCTGCACTGCTATGCAGAATTCTTAATCTTCAGTAAAGCTATTTAATAAACACACTGTATGCTATTGCATAGCCACTGTACAGCGACGAAGTCCGCGCAGTTGTGAAATCTGCACAGCGGTGCAGTGACCAGTAAGTTTGTCAAATTTCTCAACCGAAGCTTCTAGGATTCAGCAACGGCGACCACTGTAGCAATGATGGTCCGCTGAGCTGTGTGTCTTTGTTCGGATAGATGTTCCTAGTGTATGATTAACTTAACGTGCAAAACTTGTTCCGTTAATCATGCAGTAATGCTTGCATATTCAGTTTTCATTCCCATCTACCGAGTTGTAGATCGTTGACATGACAAAGTGCCATTCATTTCCTGTATGCTAGCTAGATAGATATTAGGGATTAAGTCAGTTGTGCTATATATATCAATGTTGTCCACCTTTATTCATATTGCTGATATTTGTAGCCTTAAGCAAAGTTTTAGCATGGTTTGAAATTTGGGATGTTCAAACATTAGAAGGGCCTGGTGTGTCTGAAAGTTTGGTATTTTTAATTTTCATATTTCATAACATCTGACATTCAAAATACTAGCTTATATGAGCCTTTTGAATGATCGGCCTGTGGATTTTTGGGGCTTTGGAATATTTGGTGTTCTAAATGTCCACTTTCTGAAAGTTTCGTTTTTAAGATTGCCTTGTGACTTCGGTCTTTACGTTTTCTTTTCATTGAATATTCATTTTGCTAGTCTTTCATCGTCTGATTGCTCTCCCTCTTAATTGTTCGCAACTTTTATTTTTCAAACGGGCGAACAATTTAATTTTTCATTCGACTTTTGATGTTTAAAACTTCTGAACGTTCGCCATTTATGTTCGGCGTTTTGAGTTTTACATTTCAGACTTACATAAACAACTCTCAAAATAAAATAAGTTTATTGACAATTTTTTTAATCCTAGAACTGTTCAGTAACTGAAAATACACACACGTTTTTAATATAATTTCAAAAATGACCAATTTACGCTATTCATTTCATTATCAATTCCTCTCGTCTTTCACGCTATCGTCTTTCTCTTCTACTTCATTCACGTGTCTTCGCCACAATATCTAGTCCTTGTAAATTCAATTACAGTACATACAATTTTAGTGTCCTTGATTTTCTATTTCCTGCTTCATTATTTCTTTCAATTTCTATTCCTCTAATATTAATTGAATTATAATTGCCAATCTCCTAAATTATTCGGTAAATTATTATCAGCTATTCCGTGGATTTGTAACTCATTGCCTACATCTTCCTATTTCATTATTTATTATTCAATATTTCTTATTTTCATTTACTGCTCTCGTAATTGTTCAAACAATTCCCTGGCCTTTTCATTCCAAGTAAATCTAACGTATTCACATATCAAGGCTTCATGGTGCATTGATTTTCACACATGCCTGAGAGTAAAGCAATTTTAGGCATGGCAAAACACTAACAGCACGAATTCGACCACTGAGAATAATATACCTTAATTTATAAATGAAATCAGAAACAATATTTTGGTTCTATTATTTGTCTGTTTCCAATAATGTCATTTTATTCTCAAAATTGTTATTACTTTTCAATATTGCATTAGTAAAAGTACAATATTGTAAATGGCTCGACTCTATCTTGCAAAAAGTCAATATGTCATTTTTTGTAAACGTTGTAAATTCGATGAATTAATTGTTTGGTGTAATTTGTACTTCACCGCTTGAGTGTCTACTTATGTTGTTGTGATATATCTATGCTGATAATCTTCACTTTCATATTTTATTTAGTTGTATTTATTTACACTACCGTATGTTATTTGATACATAATTTGTGTGAATTAAATATAATATACAGTATATATATATATATATATATATATATATATATGTGATGTTTTTGTCGGTATCCGGCACTTAGTCGGGATGTACTTAGTCGGGATACAATCGGGCTACACTTGATCGGGCAGACAGATAATCTGGCAGCCATATAATCGGGCATACACTTAATCAGGAGACACATGATCGGCCAGGCCTAGGGAGTTACTTGCAAGATAATAACACCAACTAGGCCCAATAGTGGATTATGAAATTGGTTGAAGTATCAACAGCATCATAGACGCTGATGTAAATTATTGTATAGTGTTAGGGTTGTACAATGTACATTAGATATTAGCAAACCGTTTACAACAAACCTCCTTCCAGTGACGAGTAAAAGGTCATGCCTGCCTGAGCCAACCCGATTGAGTAATTCAATTAGTTGTAAGTGTCTCGAAACGCACCACCGCATAGGCACTGTAGGCAGACGATGAGAGGATTGTGACACCGGTAGCAGCCATATACCAGGGCTTTTTTACCCGTCGCCCAGCCGTGGACCTTTCTAAATAAACCCGTGAACCCGTGTTTCGACCACAAACAGCAGTGCTCCATTCACTGCCTATATCCGGGATTCGTTGCTCATTGCGTTTTTCTTGTCAACTTATCTTCAGCATCCTTATACAGTGCAATTGCTACAAAGCATCATTTCACTCGTTGTTCTATTCAATGACCAATTCTTGTGCACAAAAGTCACAATTGAGACCTCATAGAATTCAAAATTTTCAGCGTGGTCTGGAATTTGACATTTCTTCGCATAGCATTATGCTATTCTCCTCGTAACAACTTTAGGCACATATTGCATACACGTTATTATTTTAGCTGGCTTGCAATGTGCATGTTTTTTTAAGCCAGATAGAATTCTGAATTTAATTTTGTTATTAACATTTGACTAAATCGTCATTGGACGTTTATGTTCTGAAATCGCTTGAATGTATATCCACAGAGAATGGATAGATAGAGAGAGAGAGAGAGAGAGAGAGA
>JAQFYQ010003399.1:0-10702 GCA_034694885.1 Buchholzia appendiculata
TTTGCCCTACATTCGGGTTAATTCGCAACCATCCCCTTAAATGCGACCGTGACAGATTTTTTTAACACAATCATTTCATGAGTTGATCTAAAGTTACAAGCTATAGGCCTAGTAACTGTATACTATAGATATTTAAAGCGTACGTACAGATTGCAATATGCAACCAATAGAATGAATCGGCATTGTAGGCCCTACGTGTTGCCGGAATATACACACCCCCAACACACAGTTTCTTTCGGTGGTCTACCCCCCCCCCCCCCCCCATTGGGTCTGCTGTGATAACATCCGTCATATTCTAGCGGAGCAATTGGCACACCAACTGAGAGATCCTAAGGTAATAAATTATTGACCCAGCTTCAGCACTTATTTAAATTTGTGACTTTTTTCTTCAATTAGTTTCGATTGTAATTTTATGCACTTATTAAAATCACTTTAGAGCTATAAATCACCTATCAGCTATAATTGGTACAGTACATATCGATTGGGAACGATGCTGGTGTCACAGGACGCACGTTACGGTAAGCACGTAAGCCACACGTAAGCCCAGAGGCAAGCTTATTGCTATATGAGGCACAGTAAAGATATTGTGCTTGTCGATGTTTGACGGGCTTATTTGTGTGGCAAGCGTAAAGATTTGAGGAAATCCTCAACGCTCAGGTGCAATTTATTGAATTTAAACATTTCATCCGTTTGCAGTTAATCTCAAAACCAAAAGCCCTGGAGAACTTTTTGAAAGGGATAAATGCTGTGTTGACTCTGTGGTAATGCCACCGCTGTTTATTTATTCAGACAATATTTAAAAATTTATTTTGTTTTAAAACATCTATATTAAAATAAGACAGGAAATGGTATCATTGAACACCGTCAACATTTATGCTATACGAACATTGATCCATTACGCTAATATTGTCAAATTAATTAGCAATTAAAGACTTTAATCCATTTTAGCGAATCACAACTCACACAAATTGTAACAAAACAGTATTATACTAACAGAATTCTACCCCTAAACATACGGCTATTATTATGCGTTACATGTTTAATGGTGGATTTATGCAATGTATACGCCAAACAGATATTGTATACAAAACTTTGTGTTGTTATCACAAGTTCAATGAACAATCACACAATCGATGAACCAATGATCGCTGCCATCAAGAATTGTGTGCGTGCATGCGTGTGCGTGCGCATGTAGTCTATGAACATCATTTGTGGTTCAAACATCACGTCACGTGTGCAAGGTGTGACGTGTACAATGTGTCACGTGTGCAAGGTGTGACGTGTGCAATACGTGACGTGCAATGTGTCACGTGTGCAATGCGTCACGTGTGCAATGTGTCACGTGTGCAATGTGTCACGTGTGCAATATGTCACGTGTTCAATGTGTCACGTGTGCAATGTGTCACGTGTGCAATGCGTCACGTGTGCAATGTGTCACGTGTGCAATGCGTCACGTGTGCAATGTGTCACGTGTACAATGTGTCACGTGTGCAATGTGTCACGTGTGCAATATGTCACGTGTTCAATGTGTGACGTGTGCAATGTGTGACGTGTGTAATATGTCACGTGTGCAATGTGTCACGTGTGCAATGTGTCACGTGTTCAATGTGTCACGTGTGCAATGTGCCTTGTGTGCAGTGTGTCACGTGCACTCTGATGTGATTGGTCGGTCTTGAGATCGCGTGACATGATTCTTTCTAATGCCATAATTACATTTACAAATCACGTAAAAATGACACACTAGAGATGCTGCTACACTACATGACATAATGAAGATGCTGCTACACTACATGACGCAATGAAGATGCTGCTACACTACATGACGCAATGATGATGCTGCTACACTACATGACATAATGAAGATGCTGCCACACATCATGACATAATGAAGATGCTGCCACACATCATGACATAATGAAGATGCTGCTACACTACATAACATAATGAAGATGCTGCCATCATGTGATTTCTTACACAAATCTCATCTGATAGACTGATACTAATCACAGAACAATAAATATGCTTTATATTACACACTGTGAAATACAATATTTATGATTTATGAAAACGTGTACGAACTGTCTTATTTATATGGGATGGGCCGCTTGATTATAGTGCATAATGCAGGATTTGTATATCCTTTCATTTCCCAAAAAAAATTAAATCAACATTTAAGAACAAATTATTTGCATCATATATCAATAAGACATGATGATAACGATGATCAGTAACAGTTACATATATTTTATTCAATCGTAAGGCCATCATGATATTGCACATTAATAAATTATTCAATGTAAACTACTCTCGCTCTGCTCCCATTATTACACCTTAACACGCATGGCTGACTGCCATGGCACAAACCAAACAAGTCACTTCACTAATCTACCAACAACACATTACCCAAGGTCATTCATGAAATAGATCAGACAAATGTAAGTAATTGAAATAACGATTTGTATAAAGTCAGTCTAACTTTAGTCAGAGGTTAACCCATGGTAAAGGATATCACGTGTGAAACCTGTAACTAGAACTCACAACATACACACACTGCTAATCATGCCCAACAAGTTGAATAGAAATAAACTATAAAAGTAATAATCAAAAATTAATAATTATAATAATAATTGTCACATTGCATAACCTTGGTACAACATTTTACAAACAAATCATGCATTTCTAGATTCACGGTCAGCTAGCATGTATTATCTCATAAGAACAGTAACGGACATGTCGCATATAGGCGACTAAGGAATAGTAGCCTGATCAGAGCTGTAGAACTAGTGTCAGCTGTAGAACTAGCTGTAGAACTCTATCTAGCTGTAGAACTAGTGTCAGCTGTAGAACTAGCTGTAGAACTCTATCTAGCTGTAGAACTCTATCTAGCTGTAGAACTCTATCTAGCTGTAGAACTCTATCCAGCTGTAGAACTCTATCTAGCTGTAGAACTCTATCTAGCTGTAGAACTCTGTAGAACTAGTGTAGACTACTATCATCTGCTCTTAGGTCCTTTCATGGTGGTGAGGTTAATCTGTTCTTACCGCCACTACCGAAACAAAGAGCAGAATAACTTTCTTTCAGGAAGGGAAATCACCCCATTCCCAGTACGGTCTGGCGTGAGCAACGGCATGCGGGCGTAAAATTCAGCCATGATGAGCCCTCAGGGACAAAAGTCTATGCCTGTGCTCAACACAGACATTTGTGATAAACAAGTGATGATGGTGATGATACAAATAATGATTACTAAATATTGAACTCGTGCACTGTTTGACGTAGAAAACAAGCAAATATGTGGACGGAATTGTCAATAAGTGTGTTGAAACCTGGGAAACGTTGAAAAATATTTGGGAACTAGTCTAGTATGAATGCACTGTGAATATCAAAATACTAAATATTGCATTAATTCAATTTATTTTTAAAGTAATTTATATTATAATTTATAAGCAAGACATCCATGAGAACACAACAATGACGACGATGATTGATGACGATCAAAATCATCATCTTCTTATTCTTTGTTGCTCAGAGACAACTGCAGGTGTTGCCCAGAGAAGTGTTGCCTCTCTCACATTCACCTAGTCAGTTGTTGCTCAGCTCCCGCCCCCACCAGGCCAGCAAGACCTCAACTCCCGCCCCCACCGTGCTAGCAAGACCTCAACTCCCGCCGGGTTATTCCATAAATCCAATATAGTCACAGTGGTTGTTATCTTATTGCATCGAACTAGGTGATGTACATCGTTAGAGATTTGCAGCTGAGCAGAGCTTTGAGCGATATTTAGTTTTTCTTGTGAAGGTAATTGAGTAGCAAAAGTAGTAGTAACTTTTATTTCTCAAAATTTTGAAACAAACGTATAAATGTGCAACAAAGTTTGAACAAACAATATTTGTATTTAAAATAGATTTGACAGTACAGAGTTGTGCTAGTGTGCATCTGGTTTTCCTGTTTAGTGAGGATTCAGAGAAGTCGATGGGAGGTGCAATTTGATTGATAATTTTGTTTGGTGTCCTTGTGTCATCATTGCCGTCATCATCATCATCGTCGTCATCAGCATCATCATTTAATGTAAATTGTGCCTTGCCAGTAACGGTTTCTATCTTTATGAATATTTAGGAAGATACAGCCTAATTTTGCTATGTTCACTAAAAGCCGAGATACTTCCAAATACCCATGACATTTTTACATGATGTGCATTAAAATATAAATAATATAAAATTAAACAATTAATTACCACGCATTAACAAATATATCATATACTTCACGAATACGCAATGATTGACAGTAAATAAAGAACAGAACTCATTTCTGCCACATGCGAGTCGTCATCACAAATGATATCTATCGATGCCATTAAAACCTTGGACATAGAGAACCTCACTGCAGACGTGCATGACTGTAACAAATATCACACCGACTTCCAAGCTTAATGTCATGCACAATTATGACTTCAATTGAAATAATCAACGTCTAAGAATTATAGTCGGAATAATGGTAAATGCAGAATAATATATTAGCCTCATTTGAACAGTGTATTGCAATACAAATAGGCACAGGCTGATTATGCACATCACGCATACTGTTAATAGTAACGGTTCGCCGGCCACTCAATTCATGCGTTCCAAAGTGATGAAACCGACACGTGATGATCTATGTCTGATTATAAACACCAAGATGCATTGATCAACTTGATGAGAAGTAATATGTAACTCTAAGATACCGTATCTTTAACTTGAGATACATTATCGTTATCTCTAAGATATGTTATGTTGAATTCCAGCAGTCATTGAGTCAGTTTAAACTAACATTATCTAGGCCCTATATGTCACAAGACAATCAGCAGTATACGATTAGAAATCAAAATTACAACAAGAAATAATCAATAATAATGTATCACAACTATTTAATTCATTAAACATTTAAATTTATTAAACTATTTAATTCTACAACTCATTTCAATTAGTTGTACGTACAACAAAACTGTAAATCATTGCGAGTCACATTTAAGTGAAATAATGAAGCATATAGTTTCAAGCAACAATAAAGAAATTTATACAAATTAAAAGCCTGACAATCAATCAATTTGTAATTAATGCAACATAAATATGGAATTAAATACACAACAAGGGACTGGAACAACATAACGTCATTCAAAACATACACTTCAATCAAACCACAATAATATCTTTAACATCGTTTCATTATGATTTCAACATAGTCTACAAGGCAGTGTATAAAATAGTAAAACATGACATGACGAATGTTCGCGCAAATCAAAAACTGTTTGCAAATACTATCAGTCGCGGAGAAAGTCATGCATAGCTTCATATATCTGTTTCCGCTGAATGGTTCAATGCACGCGATTTCACAGTCGGCTTCTGCGCGATGTGTAATTTAGCCGTATTGCTGTTTACATCCTGAACATCTTCTTCTTCGTCACTTTCTTCTTCTTCACTCTCTTCGCTGTCCTCTTCCTCATCGTCATCGTCGTCGTCATCATCGTCATCATTTGCTCTAACATTCTGTGCTCGTTGTACAGTCTGGACAGGCCCGGAAGATGAGACGACTGTTTTTGTGACGTGTGTGCTAGTTGACGTCACGGTACTGCTTACTCCATTAGTCGGCCTTCCAGCTTGAACTCTAGACGGCGTCACCTGTTGAGCCGGAGGAAACTTGGCAACACCTCGAAGCCCAGCATTCGTTGCCAGCTGTAGCTGAGGTTCTTCTTCGTCGTCACTTTCCTCATCGCTTTCTTCTTCATCACTTTCATCGTCGTCATCTTCAGGTGGAGCCGGAGGAGGTGGAGGTTGAACTGGCGGTAGCTTTTTCTTCGGTTCTGGCTCCCTGACTGGAACAGGGGCCGATACCTGACTCACAGGCGCCTGTTCCACTTTCCTTTCCTTCTTGGATGCTTTACCGGCTGCCTGTACTTGTGGCGGTGGTTGACTCGGTGGCTCATTGGAAGGCTTTCCATGTAGTGACCGCCGCTTGGCCGGTGCCGGAGCTGGAATGTTGACTTCTGACTCTTCGTCAGATCCCTCTTCGTCAGATGGATCCGAAATTGGACGTGGCGGCGGTTCTTCATGCTTCGGCTGAGTCTGCCTTTTAGACGCCGGTTTTGCTGCCGTCTGCTTCACAGGTTTTGCTTTTTTCGAACTCGACCTTGCGACGTTCTCCGTGACCTGCGGAGGATCGACCTGTGACGAGGCGAAACTCTGCTGCTCGTCGACACTGTCGTCCTCTCTTCGTGAATGTCGTGGCCGACTCTTAGGCACCGGCTGCTTTGGCTGCTGACGCTGGGGAGTTGCGTACAATGCGGTCGATTCGGACGCTGAAGGCATTGACCTCAGCTGATTTGCCTGAGCCTGCTGTGCTTTACGCAGTTCTTGCTGTCGCTTCAATTCTCTTTCCTTTTCTCGCTCTCTTTCTGCAATCACTTCTACGTTCCTCGATATTTCGGCCAATATGCTCTCTATATTTCTGTCCGGCTTCTTGTACTGATCAGCCATACGATAGCTTAATCCACTCGGATCATAGAAATTTTTACTTAGTTCGGAATATTCCAGTATAGTGTCTATCATCGGCATGTCGCTGGATTCCATTGCAATGTCCAGAGCCGTGCGGTCGTCCGACATGTGAAGGTCAATCTTAGCTCCCTGACCTAGAAGGTATTCCACAATCTTCGTCTGCTTGCAGATAACCGCAATCATCACTGGCGTCGCATTCTTGAAAGCTGGATTTGGCTGTTCAATGTTTGCACCCTGACCCATCAGGAACTCGATCATCTTAACGTTTCCGAGTCGCGACGCCTCTCCAAGTGTCGAGCGTCCTCCGGACCCGATCTTGTTGATGTCACCGCCTTGCTTAATCAACATCTTAATTATTTCAACAGTTTTATTATCGAGGGCTTTAGACGCGACAGCCAATGGGGTGAGCCCGTCGTCTCCACGTGGAAATCCATCCAACTTTTCCAGTTCTTCTTCTTGTTCCGTCTTCTTTGTGACGTTGAAATTCGTGAAGCTTGCATTGACGTCGAGGTGCTCATCGTTGTTGAGAAGTTCTCGCACGCGTTTCTTGTCCGGTCTGATGGCGATGTCGCAGTAAAGGTCGGACAGTGCGAACAGTTTCATCAAATGATTCGAGTCCCCGCCTGCAGCAGTCAGTTGCACGGCAGACTCGACGTCTCCGAGAAGAATCGCCATGTCGAGCGCGGTCATGCCAAACGTTTTCTCCGTCGTCTCTACCCTGCAGCCAGCATCGAGCAGCAATCGGACAATTCTCGCGAACATGTCGCACAATGACGTCACGTTTCTGTCGTCGTCCGGGTTTCCCGATGACACGACTGGCATTGACAACGGATTATCTCCTGGTGCAGAACCACCGTTTGTGCCCTTCGCCTGTTTGCTTCTCCGCCCGCCACACGACAGAAGCGTGTCTACGACCCCAGACTTCTTAGACTTCGATGTCAACATTGTGTCCTGTCTGTACCTGTGTACAGCATCAAGGCGCTTCTTCACCGCTTCCTGGTCATCTGAAGTGAGCCCGTCTGGCTCGTCTACGAGTTTCTCTCCGACGTTCATCATAAACTGACCGATCTTTTCCAGCTCCTTCTCATCCACCCTTCCACCTCTGAGCATATCTCGGTGACTGTTTGCCCAATCCTTGAGAATGTAATCGACGTTTCTCCGGTTGAGTCCGTAGAGAGGAGTCGAGCGACTGACGATAGTCGTACCGATCTGCGAGCGCTTTCCGACAATGGCGAGGTGAAGACTCGAGTGTCCAAAGTCATTCGTAGAGTTTGGATCGGCCCCCGCTTCCAGCACTATTCTGATCAGCGTTTCGTTGCCGTATCCTGCCACCAGAAGTAACGCATTCATGCCTAATATGTTCTTAAAGTTCACATCAATGCCGGCCTGTATCAGCATGTTCACAACGTCGGTCTTCCGACTTCCTCCGAAGCAGTAGCCGAGCGCCGTACTGTTCTGAAGGTCGACTGCGCGAGCGTTCGCGCCTCGCTCCAGGAGAAGCCGGACGACTTCCGTGTGTCCGTGGAACGATGACGTCATAAGGGCCGTCGTCTTGAGATTTGCGAACGTCGCGTTGACGTCAGCCTTGGCTTTGATCAGAATCTTGACAAGATCAATGCGGTTGAATGCGGCAGCGAGGGAAAGCGGCGTCATGCCGGCATGCTGGGGTTCAATTTCTTCCGTGAACTTTGCATTGACATCGTCAGCTGACGTACAGGCGTCACGCAGTGCATTAGGGTCGTTGTCAACGATAGCTGTGTGGATAGCAATAAGCTTGCTGTCGGCGTCATCGAAATCCTCGTCGTCATAGGAACGCGTCATGTTCCGAGTGCCAGCCATATCGCACAGGCTCACAGCATGAACGTAATTCTACACAACAAATAGAATCGTGTTATTTATTTTATCGTAGACTCCAATTTGTTTAAATGTTAAATCAACATATATCGTAAAGAAAACTTCACTCTATAATATTCACGTAGGCTACTATAATGTACTTATATATTAACAACATGTACAGGTATTTAATACCAAACATTTATGTTTAAGATTTGTAATCAAATATCTATTTGAAATAAAATGTGATCGAAACTTTCATCCTTGCTAACGTGTTTTTTCTTAGATCTATTTCCCATAAAACAGTTGGAAGAATAAACACTGTCACATGGCCATAAGATCAGAAGAATTGTGCATCAAAGTACACCTTTCTCCGAGTTATACTTTGTACAAATAGACAAACAGATTTATTTAAACAATATTATGCACACGTATATTTCATAGCTTCATTGCTCATATCCACTGTAATGTCGCAGTGTAATATCCATCGTAGTTACGAATCAGAGTTATCTCAAGTGGTGTATCATACTCGGCTGCATATTTGGACTTGAGTAGTCAAGAAATCTTTCATTATTACAATCAATAAATATCTTGAAGCTTATACTCGATTACTGGAGAATATGTCGTATTTAACTGTATACAAATCTAAGAATGATTTGCATACAGTCAAATGCAGCACATTCAACATAGGCCCTATTGGTAATTGGAGAATTTAAGACTCTGGTCCTATGTTTTTGAGGCTACTTCAATGGCCAATGTATTTTGTAATTACTTGCGACTTCTAAGATTTGATTATTTATGTTGATTATTCTCCACTGCGCTAACACAGGTTGTCACATTTGCTGCTGTTCTGACCAACTATTTTCTTGTATACATTTGTCTGGTTGGAATTATTGAAATTTTAACACTGTTATGCATGTTGCGAAATTGAATAATAATTTCTAAGCTGTTCTCTTTGAATTATTCGGTTTACTATTCTGTGAATGCCACTTCTACTAAACCTATTAATAATTAAATTCGGGACATAAATCACAGGGGCGAGAGGGTGTGCACCTCGCACTTTCTGCTACAGCTTGATACTTGTGAAAAAAATGTAAAAAGTTTTTGGCTTCTTCGGGATAGAAGGATGCTGGTGCTGATCTCCAACTACAGCCTCAGCTTGACGTAGTGCACGGTTCACCTAACCGGGGCCAGTGTGGTAGGCAAACACGTCAGATTACTACATAGCCTTTGATAGCTAGTACCAACTTATACTGGTTGGTAAAAGGGACGGCTGAACGTACATAAATTGGCCCGCCGGCTGATTAGCCCGTTTACTGATTCAATTTTTAAAAATATAATGATTACTTGCAATTATTCATCTATATTATTACTTGTCCATTTTGAATAGCAGAGTATAGTATAATCATGCTAAATCGATTTATTACATTACAGCCAGTAATTAAAAGAGAAGAGCCATTCGAGTTATTACCATTATAAACAATTATTGTTTACAGTAGATCAAGTAAGCACACAGGTAAAGATACAAGTAAAGGAACTGATAAAAGTACAGATAAACCTACAAGTAGCCATATAGACAAACGTACAGGTAAGCATACAGGCAAGCGTACAGGTAAGTGTACAGGTAATCTAATACATATGCAAACAGCTAAACAAGCAGGTAACCATATATGTAAACATATAAGTAAATATCTAGGCCAAAGTACAGGTAAGTATACAGCAAACGATCAAGTAAACTTACAGACAAAAGTACTGGCAACCACGAAGGTATACATATTAGTAAACGTACTCGCAAACATACAAGTATACATACAGGTAAACAAACAATAAAACAAGCAAGTGAACACAGCAGTAAATAATATACAGGTGTGTTCACCTGTGGTTACAGGTGACCTGTATTGTTATGTTTACGATAACCGTAGATAATAGAGGGTATAAAAACAAGTCAAATATGTGCAAGGTAAAATTGCATGTCTTGTGTAAGTGTAATAATGAATGTGTAAGAATGAATGTATTTCACATGTCTTGCAAATGTCCATCAGCTAGTCTCCCTACTCAAACTATCTCGCAAAATTCACAAGTTGCACATTTTTTTATCCACTAGTATATTAGATCTTAACCAGGGACCTCTATCCCCCCAAGGGTAGTTCGAGCAATAACCAATAAAACACAATTTTGAGCTATAAATTCCTCCCCAGGCACTTGATTCTCTCTAGTGTAAACCTTCCCCCTAAGCTCGAACTTGGAGCAGCCGCTCCACCCCCCCCCCCACCTCATTGGAATAGAGGCCCTGATCTTGACAAATCTGTATCTCAGAATAAAATACACTAAACAGAATCAGCAATCA
>JAQFYQ010003400.1:0-10701 GCA_034694885.1 Buchholzia appendiculata
CTTCATGTGGCCAGGTCCAATCTATGTCCCGACTTTATGTGGCCAGATCCAATCTATGTCCCCACTTCATGTGGCCAGGTCCAATCCATGTCCCATATCGTTGACAGTTTGCATACATGGTTTGATGGATGAATCACTGATCTCTCCTCTGCATCTGATCAAGCTTTGTCTTGATTGTGCTTATGATAAAGAAGGATAATCCTCTCTGTGTTGTTTGGTTACACATGGCATAGCATATGAATTCGACCTTTTATCAAACAAAATGTGTCGCCATCCTCTGCCACAGATTCAGATACAAGTGATAGATAGCACTAATTAGTTCCTTTACGTAGTAGTATTATCTAGCAGTAAGAGAAATGTATTCAATGTTTTTGGGTTGCCTAGTCAGTTAGGTGTAGTCGAATAGTAATAGTTGCTCGTAAAGATGATTTTGTCTCTATTTGGTTAGTGACAATTCTCAAGTGTGCTGAATTTATCGTGTGCTGTATTAATGAGGTATCTCAAATACACGATGCCCTCGTGATAATGTTGCTGTCTCAAATATGCAGTGCCCTCGTTCTCAAGGTATTGCTTGAAGTATACAGGGGCTCTTTTGTTCGGTAGTGTGACTCTTAGTTACATCCTTGTTTAGTCTATTGGTAGTCTTGTGTGGGATAGGACTAAATTCAACTAATTAATTATTGATTGCGCTTGGTCTAACTTGGTCTAACTTGCAGCAAAAGTTAGACGCATGCCTTTCAGTGAAAGGCATGCGAAGCCTGGTAGCTGCTGCTGACTTGCCTTGTAATATTTTCAGGCATACAAAATCAATGTAATGTTATTTCAGTGTTTAAAGACGATCAGCAATGTATATTATGTATTGTGGTTTGAATTTAATGAAAGGCTAATTTAGACTCAGCACTCTGTTTTACCTGTACAGTTTGTTATGGATTTTTTTGTGATAAATTCTGTATAATAGAAAATTTGCTATAAATTAATGATTCAAATATTATTTAGTAATTGTTGGGGTATAGTTTGCACGAGAAAGATATTATTGGAGCCTGTTGTGTATGGCATCGTGGAGAAACGGTCACTTTCAAGCGTAAAAAAATCTGTTTCTAGCATTGTTCATTAAGTTAATGTTACCAGTAGTGGTCAAATGACCCCTCCATTCGCCAGCCAGGCTTCGACCTTCCGAGGCACAGGTAGTCAACACTGAATAAATTCCGAATAGGACACTGACACCGCAGAGCCTGCCATAAGAAATGGGGCCTGACCACCAGTGATCTCTGTGACTGTGGAGACATCCAGACTATGTCACACATCGTCGATTCGTGTCCTCTAACGAGGCTCGACGGTGGTCTGCAGGCACTGCACAAGGCAGACACTGAGGCTTTGGAGTGGCTGGCTCACTATACTCGCACTTGAGCATACGATAATATCAACAACAGTACGATTAACACGGCAACCTTGTTCTACATAAACTCAATGTCTGAATATCATTCACATAGTGCAATTGCTAGATGTTGTGCAAATTTTTCAATTAAAACAATTTCTGGCACACTTCAGATGCAAACAAATCATTTACAAATAGTCGTTAAGATCTATCAACTGATCCACCTAACTCATGATAGGGCCTAATCCAGCCAACTCATGATAGGGCCTAATACAGCCAACTCATGGCCAAGTTACCTGCAACGAATTGTTTTTATGACTAAACCAATTCAGGATTTGTCAACAAGTAAACAAATTATTCAGCCATACAATTTTCTGTAAAACTTAGCATGTAAAACTAAGCACTACATCAAGCACTGAAGGTCTCTTATTTTGGATCAAGATGTATAATTATTTATCACATCAAGGCTGAATTTAAGTTCCATTAAACTGTTACAGGAGAACACCAAAATATTTGTAAAAAAACATAAATCTTATCGAAGAACTGTCAAGAAGTCAAGAAGAAACTGTCAAGAAGAAACTGTCGAAGAACTGAACACAAAACAAACTGTCCTTACATTTTCCAGCTGATGGGAGTCAGCAAGGTCAAGGTTGATGGAAGCACTTGGAAGTAGTAGGAAGACATCATTTGCACCACTCAGATCGTCAGAGGAGAGTTCCGTCAGGGAATTCTTAAAGATACGCTGAATGACACCCTAATAACACATCAATTCACAGTATTACTTGCTGGCATCCCACATAGTATTCTAAAAAATCAACAGCATGAGTTGAATAGAATTTTCAGGATATTCAACTATAGTAATACACGAATCGCCTTTAGATCTCTGCTATTTATGAAAGGATTTCACATCAACAACATGATGACTTGGTCGCTATTGAATGGCTCACTTCATACAGCACTTAACGCACATGAAGACAAACGAACAAAAATCAACAAAATTAGATGTGAATAAATCTGCTCAGATTAGATCGACAACATCAACAATATGATTGTTCATGCTATCCAGCAAGTAATGTAACTCTATTGCAGTGTGTGTAAGTAAGAAGGGCTGAGAGGACTACTGACAATAACTACTTGTCACTAAAGGTATTATCTAAGTACATGGAATTTATTATAAACATGCTTGCATACTTGTAGATCAACAACAATAAGAATACATATAATAATAAAATTACAGGCAGAATGAGAGTTCAAATTTGTTTATTTATTTTCCATACCTCGGTAATATAGATCCCAATGGTTTATAAATAAAATAAGAAGATAAAATGCATGAGGATTAGAGGTCAAATGACTAGAGGTCTGGATCTTCTCCTTCTACACAGAATTAGTGCAGCTCAAATTAGTTGTATTACTTATTTACAGCCTTATAACACCTCAACAACACATTATCCAACAAGATGTAACACGATCATAGGCGTATCAGGGACTAGGGGGGCTTAGTGCCCCAATTTGTTTGAAAAAGGATTTTTATGGTTGTTAGCCCAAAAAATTCCGCCCAAGCCCCCCAGATTTGTTAATGTACGCCGTCCCCACCTCGTCAATTTTTTTTGGATATGCGCCACCCCCTTGTCAAAAATTTTAAGCTCCCCCAAATGAAAATGTCTGGCGCCGCCTAAGAACACGATAAATCATTAATCACACAATTACTGAACTGGAAATACTGGGAGATAAATATAATCCAATCCTTCTTTACGTCTAGTCGTGCATGTTAGTAGACATGATGGTACTAATTTATTGTGCATTACAGTGTGGAATCGAGAGCACATTTTAATACAATGCCCCAACAACATCAACAGATTGCTATTTGACTTTGAAGTAAAGGTTAAGATCTGAATATCCTTTCTAATACAAAGTTCTTCGTTATCTTGTCAAATATGTGTCACGAATCGACTGTAGTGCGAATCGACTGTAGTATAGCAAAAACACAACTCAAAATAACAGTTTTGGCCAAAAGTAAACTGAAACTACATAAAATAAGTCTGTCCTACTTTCTCATAGACAACATCTTTCCTCCCCATGAGCTCCTCTCTTCCGTCGTTCTCTGCTGTGAACTGCAGTAAGCTAACTTGGGAGTTTACAGGCAGCAAATTCTCTTCAACAGTTGCTTTACAGGTAAATCTGCACAGAATTAATACATACATGTCAAGTTACAACCATGCAAGTTACTATTTAGTAACTTGCATGGTTGTTTGTGTGAACCTTTGCTTTCATCATGCAAACTTTACAATAATGAAAACAGTACTCTAATCAAGGTTGCATCGAAGAACAAAATATTCATATGTCAGAGCTAATTTCATAGAGTTGCTTAAATTTGTCGGGTAAAACAGGTCACAAGATAACGGATGAAATCATTACATATGCAAATCATCAGACTACGCTCTATTCACTAGCATCACTACAAAAACGTGGAGATATTGATGACACACATACAGCATAAAGTAGCAGTCAATTATCAAAACGGTAAGCAATCTTAGGGTGTGAATGCTAAAGAGAAAGCTAATGATAGAGTTAAAGCTAGAGCTAGAGATTGAGCTAAAGATAGAGTAAAGATAGAATTAAAGATACAGCAAAAGCTAGAGCTAAATGCAGAGTTTACAATTGAGCCAATCAGAGAAAGAGAGCCGATACACACAGATATAAAATGATATATGTACAATGATATGCAAGGCTTGAGATAGAGAAAAAGCGAGACGAATGGGGAATTCCCTACCTGTACACAGTGACATCGTGCAGCTGTGAGACGAACGAGATGAAGGACTTCGTGCAGTCATGCATCCTAGGACTCCAGTCCGTGTCCAGCAAGACAACATGGCCGACATCAGGTCTGTCAATGCCACTTGTAGACACCCGGCTCGGCATCAGCAGACACACATACTTCTTGTTCATATTGAAGCGTGACATCACAGCCAGCCTTCTGGATGCCTACAAGGTAATTTATCATCATTGTAATCACTATAAATATGCATGCTTCGCATTTGTCATGGTCAACAATGACATCATCGAGTGTCCACTTACTCTTAACATATTTCTATCAATCAGAATGAGAACAGCCTTTTCAATAGTAAAAAATGTCTGATCACATCTCAGAAACAGAAATGACAATAAATCTGCAAAGAACTGGTTATGTCTCAGCCATGTGCACTTGAAATATAACTCATCCCAGTACTAACACTTTGGATGCAACCGTGCACCACTTTTCCATAAGCAAGTTCAGATTAATGAGATGAGTAACGGTTAATCCAAGAACGCATTAAACTGACGACAGAGTGACTTTACGTCCTTGCGCCCCGGACTAACAAGTCCACAATTCTCTTCAGATCATCAGATCAAAAAAAACAAAGATAATTCTCCCACTCTAAAATAACAAATAATTTGAAGATTGCAACAAAATATTCAGAGTATCTTCCTTTATAGCTGTCCGTCGCAACCTTTTACGACAGCACTGCAGAAACGCAAGTAATTAAACCACTCAAGCGCCAGTACTTACAGAATCATCTGGATCCCAGCGCAGGTACGGCAGAGATTGGCTGCTGAGGATGAGTTGCAGGATGTCCAGCATGCCAGACATCTGAGACATGATGAGAATTCTCTGCTTGGACGCTTTCAGAGTACAGAGCAGTCGGAGTAGAGTGCACAGCTTGCCTGCATACATCACAACATGTATCGTTACCATGACTACAGGTTATCATGAATACAAGTTGCCATGACTACAGGTTACCATGACTACAGGTTATCATGATTACATGTTGCCATGACTACAGGTTACCATGACTACAGGTTGCCATGACTACAGGTTGCAGTGACTACAGGTTATCATGACTACAGGTTACCATGACTACAGGTTACCATGACTACAGGTTACCATGACTACAGGTTACCATGACTACAGGTTGCCATGACTGTAGGTTATCATGACTACAGGTTACCATGACTACAGGTTACCATGACTACAGGTTACCATGATTACAGGTTGCCATGACTACAGGTTACCATGACTACAGAATAGTACAGATTACCATGACTACAAGTTGAAAAGACAAAGATTACTATAACCATGAATTAACAAGAGAATGTGCAAGCTTGATAAAGGTGGTCATCAAAAACAGTCTTGAGCAATTGCCCCAAGCGAACGTGTCGCATATAATAATGAAGTGTGTCAAACAACGCAAACAATGATTGCATTCAGCACTTTAAGCACATATAAGGCAGTGAATATTTAAACACTCTCAGTCAATACTTAAAAACTCACCACAGACATATCAAGAAAACAATCATCAACACCAAATCAGAGAAACTAGAAGCTGCACTAGTCACAGCCTGGCACAGAATACTTGTCCACTCGCACTAAACAGGTCAGTGTGATATATTGCAGCTAAACCTCACCACTGTCAGAGAGAAGCAGCTGCCTATTCACGCCCACTATCGGTACAGCAGCTGTGGCAGCAGTACAAGCAGCAAGCAGAGAATCTCTCAACCTCTCCCGCTCACTGCTGACAACAGCTGGTAGGTGGAACACTGACGTCGTGTGCGCGGTAACCTTGGGAACCGTAACAGCGAGTCTGCAACAAATCCAACCATACGTGCAGCAATGAGTCATAATGGTTACATAGTGACAATATTCCTTACTCGAATAGTAGTGAACCAGTCAATACATTGTTTAACCTCCGATTCAAAGTAATTATTCCTGTTTTTACTTAGTGATTATAGGTTTTCAAATAGACTGGCTATGTTCATTCTAGAAGCAACAAATACCAGCAATTGGAGTGTTGATGTCATAAAGAACATCCGATCATAAAAATCAAATCAATCATAAAAAATTTGCTGAATTCAAATTAAAATGCTAGCATGCTGCCCACTCATATGCTTCTGAAAAACAAGAGCATACTCGACTATATCTGCATAAATCTGAGTTGTCCATCCGAAGCTTATATGGAAACTGCCGTAAAATTTTAACACATGATTACAATTATGACGTGTTATTTTTATCTTCGAGTCGCAATCAACAGGCCTTGATGGTAAAGTGATTAATATGCCTGGATGAGCCGCCTATATATAAATCGCTGTCAAAAGTTCAAGCCTGCTTACAGGCAAAAATACTGTAAAGGCTTTAAATCGCATACAGCCTCTTAACAGCCGAGTCTTTGCCTGCTTTAGGAACTTTAGGAAAAGTTCAAACGACACCTAGACTTATTCGCATCTCAAACCCGCAAAATAATAAATTCACACATAATTTTATATAGAAAATACTCCCAGCAGAGAATCAACAAAGAGAGTAACTAACAGACAGCAGTCAGTACTAACTTTGACAGATATTCAACTTGTCCATAGCTCTGGGCACATCTCGTCAGGCTGCTCAAAGCATGAGACAAGTATTCATGGTAGCACTTGTCCAACACACACTCAACCTCTTTGTGCATCTGACAGAGAACAGACCCGAGACCTTTCCAGCGCATGCGATCCATGTGATCATCATCCGGTGCAAGTTTATGCACGACATCACGGATAAAAGTTATCAGCGCTTTTCCATAGAAAGGTTTGCTGCATGCTTCTGCAATCCGTTCCTCAACAGACGAGCAATCCTGCAGGCAACATATATGTATAAGCATTGCAAACACACATACATGTATAACATATATGAATAAACAATGCAATATATTAAACAAGCATAAACATTGTGACATACAAGTATGTTGGAACGAGTCGGCTGAGCTGATACGCGCTGAAATAAGTTGGTACGATTTGGCCGAGCTGGCACGAGTTTGTACGAGCTGGTATGAGATGGCACGAGTTGTACGAGCTGGTATGAGATGGCACGAGTTGTACGAGCTGGTACGAGTTGTACGAGCTGGCATGAGATGGTACAAGTTGGGTGAGTTGGTATGAGTTGGTGCGAGCTTCGCGAGTTGGTACGAGTTAGGTGAGTTGGAACGAGTTGGAATGAGCTGGTATGTGCTGGTCTGAGTTGGGTGAGTTGGTACGAGTTGGTACGAGCTGGGAAAGTTGGTACCGGTTGGGCGAGTTGGTACAAGTTGGTATGAGCTAGTACGAGTTGGCTGGGAAAAGTTTATTACTACATTGTTTTATTGAACAAAATTACTCGAGCGTAATTAAACTTCATGGATTGAAAGCTTATCATCCGAATTGTTAAAGAAATAAAATTACACGAAAGCATTAAAAATCTTTCCAAACAAACATAATAATTGACTGTGACAAATACCTTGAAGTCATACAGCAGATCTTCCACTGAACAGTCAGCTAAAACAGAAGCAGCACGCAACTGACAATAATCAACTCACTAATATTACTTTCACAAAATTCATTAATTACTCTCACCAAATTTCATCAATTACTTACATGTCTTGCGAAAGAGAATAGCAGACTATAAACGGATGATGATGCTGATGATGATGAAAATAACTAATCTGCATAATGACGTGCAGGGCACGAATAAAGCTACAAATTACATTTTTACAATGCCAGTCAAAATTTTTTGGCACAACAAAATCAATTTCGGAGTTAGAATTTTAACTCTAAATTTCTTACTTCAGAACATAAGAATTTTAGAGAATCTAACCGTAATTATGTACCATAAACAACATGTCACACTAGTCGTAGTGCAATCTACATGCCCAACAGCATGATGTCGATAGATACGGTAGATTTACATGGTTTCACACAGCAGGAGAAATGGATGCCAGTGACTTGGCTAAGACATGCCAGTCCTGGGTTGTGGGTGGGAAAACAAAATAAGTAAAAAGACATCGATGAGTGGAAAACAGCCTTCGTTGGAATTTCTAACTCTTGCTAACAAGAAAAACTGTCATTAAATGATGTTCATCATGATAACTAAATGTATACATTTGATAAAATAAAGTGTCATACAGCTGTCCATGATGGTTTCAAGTAGAAGTCTGTGTTCCTCGGAAACATTCTGCAAATGCACACACGCAAAACTAGAGAACTTCAACATCCAAACTTACATGAGGTGAACAATTTCTAATGGAATTCAAGTAAGCAATATAAATCAAGTCTGACATTATTATAGTCAAACAATATCCACCTGAGGTGAAGAGACAAGGAAGCACAATTCTGACAAGGTCTACCACAGCAGAATCATTTGTAGTGCTCACTCTTTCACATTGAACATGCCCAGTAGCTCGGAACATTTCTTCAGCTTTACGTCACAGTCACGCAACTCCAGCCTTCTACATGACCTTAGTCACAAACTTCATACCCGACTCATTGCATTCACAATATGCCTCCACAAGCACCAAAACACTCACTATATGGAGATCAATTGAGGCTAGATTGATAACTTTTCTGATGTTTAACCACAGCACAGCATAGAAAAATAAAAAAGCACATGAATAGATGATAGATGGCATTAATGAATGAGAACCTGATGATAGATATACTCCACGTGTGAGAAAACTGATGGCAGTACAAGCCCCATAGCAAGAGATAATAAGATGTGCAGAACAGGTGTGTAACACACTTTACCATAGGAAAAGAATCCTTGTCGTCGTACGATAAAGACGACTCAGTCATGTCTACGATCAGAGGACCCTTCGCTTTCCGTCGCTGAACCTGTCGCCTGCTCGCATCAAACTCCAATCCAATCAAATCCAAGTGTTGCGCGATATCAGCGCACTGAAATTCAAACCAGCAAAATAATTTAGAACATAAAACTGTCTCAAATTCAACAATATTAATTAATTTATGCAAATTACATTTTTAATACAAATCTATAAAATTTTCAGGCCAAAGAATCGATAATAATATATCTTTCATATCTTTACTATTAATGGCAACATATTAATTAGAAAAGTTAACATACACCATTCACAATAAAACCTTACAATAAATTCACTCAAAGACACTTATATCACATATTTACAGCTTCCATTAATATCACCATGAATTACGTTCACATTGTAAGCTAAAATTTAATAGTCTATTCAAATCATCAATCTGAACAAAAGCTGAGCTCAATTAATTGGCACAAAATGACGTAATTATCTGCATATAATTAATTTCCTACCTGTGTGGATGTGTTCATGGATTCGGAGCAGAGAAAGCTGATGAGACTCTGAGTGATGTACTCCAGTCCAGTGATGTTAAGCACAGAGAGACGACTTCGTTCCTCAACCAAGTCAGCATGATTACACACCATCATCAGTCGTCTGAGTACACTAAGGACAGACTTCTGCCGACCCAATGAGAGAGCTCTCTGTGTTCTACACATAACATAACACAAGACTTGACTAAGAACAGCCTTCTGCCGACCCAATGAGAGCGTTCTTTGTGTTCTACACATAACATAACACAAGACTTGACTAAGCACAGCTTTCTGCCAACCCAATGAGAGAGCTCTCTGTGTTCTACACATCACATAACACAAGACTTGACTAAGCACAGCTTTCTGCCGACCAATGAGATACTCCCCCATGTTCTACACACATGACACAGCACAAGACTTGACTAAGCACAGCATTCTGCCGACCCAATGAGAGGGTCCGCTGCGTTCTACACATAACACAGCACCAGACTTTACACTAAGCACAGCTTTCTGCCGACATAACAGGGTTCCTCTTTTTGCATCAGTTTGTTCTGTGGCAAGAGATTCCTGAGGTCAGATGAACTACAAAGACACTCGAGCACCCACACAGGTGAGAAACATTTTGTATGCCAAGCGTTACATGAACAGCGATCATCTGAGTAAGCAAAAAATTGCGTCATAAGTGATTCATCATCATTATTCTCCATTGATCATAATCAAAATTTAGCATCAGTTTTCTTTGTTGGCGAACGTGAGACATTTAAAAACCATAACTCTATGAATCATGTCATGAGCCTGTTCCGCTCTCAATAATAATCTCTCCGTATCCAATCGCAAACAAAGAATTGCATATGATTTGCGTATACAGTTCGTCTACGTTCAAGTCTTTCTACGCCCTTGCACATGTATGGAAAAGGTCAAACTATACTCACTCAAATATAGCATGCTTAAGATGACTGACCCTCTACTGACACTCCCTAATACAGTGGTGATAAATATCGCGTACCCGACCCTCATATTTTCCGTTTCAGCGATAAAAATGCCTGACCGACTACGAAAAATTCTGAAAAATGAGCAACGGTTAGGCAATGCCGATACTTGGCACCAGACATGGGCAAAATCAAATCGCAATTCGATTTAAATCGCGATTTAAATCGCGCTCGGGATTTGATTTGAACCAACGGCGATTCGATTTGAAAAGTTAGCG
>JAQFYQ010003401.1:0-10700 GCA_034694885.1 Buchholzia appendiculata
AACTGTATATATACTGTATATATACTGCATATATATATATATATATATATATATATATACAGTATATATCGGGTACCTCTTTAGACTGAGATACCTTTAATCGGTATTCAGTCGACAAGTTTGAGTCTACACACCTCTGATCAGCCCAGGTGCCCTCAGAACTTTGCCCAAGTAGGCAAGACTCTATTGTTCAGAGGTGACGTGCGATTTGTAGATGCTAAATTTGTAGGGTCGTCCTGTCTGGAAGGCGAATCTCGACCGCTTTCAACTGCAATCTGTTCGCGCGGCTCGTTATCCGCTGGCGGTGTCCTCTAGGTCATCGAAGCTCACTGTTTGATTTCAATGGCACAATGATTAATGACGCTAGCTGTTCCGTGGCCTTGAGACCGATCGTAGCCGATATATGGAGATAGCTTCGTAGGACAGGAAGTACGAGTGTACAGTGGTTCTAAATATGTGGCCGAGAGGCAATCACTCTTGTTATCTCCAAGAATATTGAAGAATCTTGGTTTACGACCTGTGCTAGTGCCATAGGTCTGGCAGATCGGTGCGCTAAGTCGTAAGACAGCTTGCATCATCAGGATCTACATGCTGGCAGACCAATATTATTATTATTATTATTATCATCATCATCATCATCATCATCATCATCATCATCATCATCACCATCATGACCTTACGTTCGAACAGACCACTATAAGCATAATTATCATCATCATAATCATACTTAGTAGTATACATCATCATCATTATCACCATCATCTTCTTTATTATCATTAAGCGCCGCGTTTGTCCAGCACACATTTTCACTTGAGTACAAGTCAATGTGCATATGTTAGCTGAATGTGTTATGTCGTGTATTTGCTGGTAACTCTATGACGTAATACTTTAGAATAATATAAATAATGTCCTTACTGTTCATGTCGTCAGATCTCTCAGGGTATCGATCACGTGGGTCTGGTTGTGTTCGAATCCACGGGTCGAACCCTCTACACTTTCTCCGACTTTCAAACAGTCGATGATTTTACCTTCACCGCCATCAATGGCATCCCGTTCCCAGCCGGGGAGACGAACACTCCAGAGGGTCTAACCCTAGCCAAGCAGATCTTTGATCTTTCTGGACGTCCTGAGGCCAAGAAACTCGTCGTACTGATCACAGATGGAGCCACCACACAGGCCTACAGATCTGGACTCCGAGCAGCCTATGATGCGCTCAAGGATGCCACTAGAATGTGTCAGTGATAAATATGTTATGTTTTAACACTTCCATTAAATGCTAAATTCTAACCGTTAATGATTGACACTTAAAATATGAAGGTTGTAACATCTATGATACTTTAAGGAATAAATAATCTAAATGTAGTATGAGTATGATGACAATAGATTATAATGTATAGTTAATATTATTATATCTATACAATATGTATCTATAGCTATAATTACTATGCTTAGTCAAGACAGAATTTATATACCGTGCTTCAAACTTCGCTTCCTTACGATAATAATTTAAAAAGTTGTATTAACATTTTGAACTAAGTGAGATATCGTTAACTTATATTTTCAATTTGGAACCGTTGGTGAATGATAGAACCCATAACCTGGTCTAAATTTCGAATCCAAACGTTTAACTTTAATTTGTGTATTGTGTAAATTTATGTAAACAAGAAATGTAGCTAAACGTAATGACGAGAAATGGCAATAGCCGTCTCGCGTAACAGAAATATTGTTTTTTTGACGCCGACGATCCGTTTGATTGTTGACAGACTCATGTCTGGCGAATGGCGAGTCACATTCTAAGTTATGAGCCCGTATCGAACTTGTAATAATTACTGGCAGTGACCCTGGATGCTATCGTGTGTACTCGCATGCTGTTGAAAACTAGGTCACAGAGCTATAGAACGAAATAGTACAGCTATAGTCAAAATTAATTAACTACTGCCCTAACCCTAACCCCTAACCCTACTTTGAACACTATAAACCCTACCTTGAACCCTATAAAACCTACCTTGAACCCTGTAAAAATTACTAATAATAGGCTAACAGCATGCGGGTACACAGGAAAGCACCCTGGATAAGATTTATTTGATTTATCATTTAAGAGATTGATATCGTTTCATTTTGCAGCAATCGGGATAACTAGTGCCATCAGCACGGACGATCTGAAAGCCTTTGCTTCAGCACCGGAATTAGTTACAACTCTACAATCGTTCCAGCAGCTGCAAGACGTTCAAGCCGTAGTTATTAACGGCATCCTCGTACAGTGTGGACGATCTACCATATTCGATCGTAAGGAAGCATTATTACCTTTAGTATATACATAAATACTACACAAATTAGGCATTGAAATTGAGGATTTAATTGGTATTAGGTGTCTGACAATTAATTTATTAGTATAAGGAGTGTTCTAGATACATTTTTGCTGGCCCGTATTGGAATACAATTGAAACGACAATAGTCGGATAATTTAGTGATTGAAATATAAACATAGCTTGATTAAAGTCAATGGATAGAACTACATTTGGCAAATTAGAAAGAATTTAATTAGGCAGCCCCATTTTAAAATTGTAATGAGGAAGTTCTGATGAGATAAAAGGCAGATTCAGCAAGGCTTGAAAGCGAATCAAATTATTGTCCTCTGCATGTTTCGATAACAGCGCAGTCTGCTGCAATCAAACATGTGCTTGCAATGCACTTTTTATTATTTGTGTTGCTATTACATGTGGTCGCAGCCTGACGATTTATTTTATACGAAAAATACTTGGCCAAGTAATTTTGTCATAGAAGATTGAATTTGGCACTATTTTACCATGTCATGCAGAATATAATTTATAGGATGATGGTGATGATGATGGAGTGACCGAATAGGTCAGTCGTTAGCGTCGCACGCTTAGCAGCGAGAAGATAGAGGGTTCGCCTCTCGGCAACGACTGATTGTGTTTGGTAGCAAACCTGGGCAAATTGCTAACGCTCCATTGCCTGTACGGGAAGGACCTTTGGCCACCCACCCGTACTCATCGGCCTTGTGCATGGTTGGTGGTTAAGTCAAGCGTAGTAATACGCAAGACATATAACCATCGCCCGGACCTGTCTTCGGACAGAGCACTGTCATCGATCATCGGTGATGATGCTGATGACGACGATGATGAAGATGACGACGACTATGATGATGATGATGACAATAGCGGCGACAACGACGTCGCAGTCGACGATAATGATGATGACGACGACGATGATAATGATGATGTTGTGTATATAATACAATATTATTCTAAACCATTGATCATGTTATTCTGTTATTACAGGGTTAATGACCTTTAATGATCTGTCATTAGAATCTGACAGCTCATCTTCATTTTTAAAATCGTGCAACAATAATTACTGAAATATCTAATGATAATACAATGTGCAAGCGTACCCTGCTTCTCTAACTTTTCCTGTCTGCGAGCGTGCGAGTGTTTAATAATGTGAGAATTTCTGTGCACTGATTATTGCAGCTACAACCTCTACATTAGGTAACGACCAAGGTAACGCTGTTCGTGTTAGTTATTACTAATACTGGACATAACATTCGTGAGATGAATCCACGATAGATCATATAAAACTGTTGAGGGTGGTGTTGAGATTCGAACCCCAATCTCAATGACTTAATAGCAGATAGCTTAACCACTAGACTCCGATCTTCAATACGCTTTAACTTTGATCGATTACTGAACCTTCGCCGTCTGCCGAATGTCAATTATGGTTCTGGTCAAGACTGGGCAAAAAAGAATACAAGTTTGTGAAGACTATAACCAGGGTGTCATCTATCATTTTGACTCAGGGATAGGGGAGTAATTATTGTTACCCTGGAATTAAGGGGTCGCATTTGTTCAAATTTATAACGACTATTTGTTTTGATTTCTCCCACAAATTTGCGAGGGGCATAGTTGTCCGCCTGTTCTTCAGCCGCGTGTGATAGAATTCAAGTACTTTGCACAGATGCCTGTTGTTCACGTAGTATTTAAATTTCTCTATAGTTTCATGAATGAAACTTTCATGGCGAGAATTTCATGCGACTTGATATCCTGTATCTCTTCGCATTAAATGAAACACTATCCTTTTTGTTTTTCTATCATTGTTGCGCATTTATCTTGCCTTTCTAGTTTTCTCTTGCGTCGTTGTTTCTCAGTTTGCATTTTCAGTACTTTCATCACGACCGTATTTAAGGGAGGGGGTTTCGGGTTCCATCCCTGCGAATTTTGTTTCGTAAAATTTATGATGTTTTGTGAACAAGAATTGAATAAGGTGGTCACATTTCGTTTGCCCCCCCCCCCAAGTGAAGATTTTCAAAAGGTCGTTGAAAAGCTTTGGATGTTAAATCACCTCCCCCCCTCGAATGAAATCCTGGCTACGGCCTGACTTCCCTCACTCACTCAGTATCTGGACACTGATTGAGTAAATTGTTTGTACGTTGCAGCTCGCGCTAGTACCACTCAAGCAGTTACCGTAGCCACTTCTCCACAACCACCAGAAGGTATGACTCACTATTACGTCATATAATTACGTCATTTTCGCATAATCGCACTAAAGCATTTATGCTCAAATGTGTTAGTATTAAGCGTGTGACACATTATGCATAGTCGATGGACGAATCATGCAACTATGTTGCATGATTCGTGCAACGATTATGCATAGTGTATCACGGTCTTTCATGCATCGATTCTGCATGAATCGCGACGCATTGTTGCACGAACGAAAATAGAACGTGTTCTATTTTTCGGCGCGTTCATGCAGTGTTGCATGATTCGTGCAACGATTATGCATAGTGTATCACACGTTTTACTGTAATATTATAGCGCAACTCTACGTGGTGTGTATTTTTTATTTGAAATATGCATGGCAGTTAAATTGTTCACTTTTTGCTGATGGATATATTCAAATTGCACATGTTCAGTACGTTTTGAGTTAACTCTAATTACCGCGCGTCTCATATTAACTATAACGTGTATGACAACCGAGTTAAGCATTTGACTAATTTGTTTGTAAAGGTTTAGGTACGTTAAATTCATATATAAATTTGCTCATGGCCACGTTAGATTTTGCATTAATGACACTAACCGGAGAAAGATTAAAATTTATCAATTTTCCTAACGAGAGACAAATTATTTGTTTTCTCAAACTTTCTTTTGGAACAATGTCAAATGCGGCGTTATTTTGTTCAAATGAATAAATTATTGTTTTTTTTATTGTGGATATTTTGACACTAGTTGGAGAAGTTATCTTTGAAATGAAATTATTGTTGTGCTGCACAGTTTGTTATCTCTTTAACTTTTATTGTGGCTCCTGTATCTGGCATCTGCTACACATTTTATTCGTTCTTTCAAATATTTATTGATACATATAACAGAAACGCTGCGTAATATTTATCCTTTCCAATACTATTTTGGAATTTACTACTTAATAGAATGATGCTAGGGCAGAGTTGGACGAGGGTCGGGTCGACCCGCGTGTCGGGTCGGATCAGATCCTCATTGGATTGTATCGGGTCGAGTCAGAGAATCCGTCGGTATGGTCGGGTCTGGTTCGAAAAGTGACCCCCGTCCAACTCTGTGCTAGCGAAGTGATTTGGTAACTATTTAAAGAAGAGAGTCAGAGGCTTGAGGTAAATCTGATCACCTTTATTGACAGTTCTTTTTGACTCATTGTTTCAGCTACAACTTTTAGGCCTGAGCCAATATTTGAAGGTAAAGAGTAGAGTAGCCTATAATCTCTGTAGCTTGTCTAAGACGTGTCCGTGACGCAGCCAGCCTGGTTGCCACCCGGTTCTCCACCATCACAGACCTTTGAAAAGAGTAACATATAAAACGTGTGAACGATTAGTTGTTGATTTCTCAATGGTACGCTTATAAGAATGGATTGCTTTCTAGTGTTACGCTACGTCAACGGTATTCTACTACATTCTTGCGCATGTACAAGAGAACTGTATCGAATAGACTGTTGCATTCAATAGTAATGCAAACTTTATTGATTGTGCACGATGTTATAATTTGGTAACCTTATGGGGTGGGCGGGGTCATGGGAGAATTGGGCGAAGCCGGGATATCCAGTCCGCGGGCGGAGGTGGCGCAGGGACGGGGGGAGGCGGATGGTGAGGCGAAGGGATCATTGGGCGGAGCTTTGAAAACTCTCTGAACACTTACCTGCATGATTGACGGTTACATTTTTTATTTAGAAATTCCATATAAGTGATGCATACCATTCGAGAATAATTATTTCCTGCTATATTTTCCGCCCGCCCCTGTTACCAAGCAGTATAAGTTGGTACTAGCTGTAAAGATTAGGTAGTAAACAAGCATGTTCTCCTGGCGCACTGGCCCCGGTTAAATTAACCTTGAATTATGTCAAGCTGAAGTCTGTGATGGGAGATTAGCGCCGCAGCATTCTCTTCAGAAGGCGCCAACTATTTTGCTTTCCTTTTTTATTTGAAAATATTCTGAATAATATTAATTATGTAACGTAACTTATAATACTCCGGAACAAATGCGTCAAGTCAAAGCACTGGTTTTAATGACGCGTTCATGTCATGGAAAAGCCAGAATTGCAACTTGTTATCCAAATCAGGACTATGGCGTTTAGCTTTAAATCAATTTAGATGCTTATACGACTTTGTGAATCGATGTTTCAGCTACAACTGATACACCCGTACCTATTATTGAAGGTAAACTATTAGACAGATAGCGTGCGTGTGTGTGAGTGTGTTTACTGTTTAGCTTTGTCAAATATCACTGACAAGGCGTTACAAATAGCAGGTGTCTTGTTGATTTACACTTATGTTTGAAAAGTGCATCAATTGAAACTAACTGATTAACTACACGATACGCATCATTGTAGTCAGAACACGGGAGAAATATACCATAATTCTGTTGTTTATTAATACAGTACTAATCTTCTATATTAAATTCATAACGAAGTCAAAAATGGCATCATTCTGTGGAGTTTACTTATCGATTATTCGATACTTACAGGTACTGAATTGTTCATCATTGATGTGTTTTTCAAAAAATAATAAACATTAATACTCTTACGTAAATTTTACTACCAACACTTGGCTAATATGGATAAATAACTGTTAATATTATACATATTGTAATTCCTAGAGTATTATTCGTTATATTTGTTTGGTGGTTGGTACTTGCGCATTGACTTTGAGGATTAGTATGTTGTTGCGTGTTTAATAGGAGGTGTATAAGCCAAAGAAATGTATTAATTTTGATTGGTGATATGTTATATTAAGCTTAATGGTTGGTTTACTATAATATTAGGTTAATTGTAATGTTAAAAATGTTATGTATTAATTTTTATGGTTTGTATGTAAGTATTAACTTTGACTTGGCGTAAGTTGGCGGTTAGTATACGTTCAGTATTAATTGAGACGGTTGGTATGTTATGATTTAACTCTGATGGTTTTTGTATGTTATGCATTAACTTTGATTATTAAAATATTGTGTATATTAACTTTGATGGTTAGTATGGTATTTAATAACTATGATAGTTAAGATATAACTTATTAACTTTGAGGATTGGTACCTACGAATCTTAGTTTGTGCGAGAGTTAATATGTTTGGTTGGGTGATATTTTATGAAAAGTCTTAATTGTCGTATTTTCTAAGTTTTGTTATTGAAATCTAAGTCGCTCCCTAATTCTGCCGAATAGGTTTTCGGTACAAACTGTTGCCTTGTCGTTAACTGTTATTTGATACACATGAAGGTGGCAAGTCGTTACCTGTTGCCGAAGTCGATACCCGTTATTGCATTAAACATGACAACACTTTTTGTTTCGTTACATTTTGTACAATAAAAGTTGATTAATTGCGCACACTGTTAACCATTGTGTATAATAAGCAATGTCCATATTAACAATGTCCATAAAATATTAACAATGTCCACATTTACAATGTCTGTTCTTGTTATTAACAGCTCTGTTCTGCTCGGTTCTATTGCAGCTCGCCAGGTGGCGTTCAGTGTATCACGCACGTCCTCCTTCACCAACTCTGGGTCTCGCATCTCTCTCGACGACACCGTGTCAGACTACAACGATCACTATGACTCGAACTCAAACCAGTGGACGGTCAAGTTACCTGGGCTGTTCTTCGTCGAACTGTGCGCCTCTGTGCAGCCCCGTGGGACGGTGAACGCCAGAATAGACGGATCAACTCCTTCGCTGATCGGTGTCACCTGGGAATCAACGGTTTGTACTCGCGTTAATTTTATTTATTTATTTATGAAGAGTTTATTCAAATTTCTGTGAGAAAAAGAAATATGTTGCGGTTTGAAGTCTTGTTAATTAGCGTAGTATGAAATGTGACGGAGTGATGATATTCAGAGAATACACGTCTGTATTCCAATCTGCTTCTTATCTGAATCAGTTACGGTTTTCTCTAGAATGTTGTTCGGATCTACGCTCCGGTTTTGAATGATTGATATTTGATGCAATGGTATCTACATTTTCTATTCACTGCATTCATGTCTAAGCAGTCACATTTTCAGACCATACCTTTATCCCAGCAATCGATCGTGCCAAATTGTTATTATCGAAAAGAAATTTAAATATTCAGAATTTAAATTTCAATGTTGATGAAAGTAAAGCAGCTTTGAAACTTTCTTATGCAAATACATCAGTTCGCACTCTCACTGTATTGAAGTATTTTAAATGATATAGTCTTTGGTGCGTTCTAACAGTTTCAGAATGGCGTGGACACAGCCTGCCGCGCTGGAATCATACGTCCCGCACTTGGTGCAACGATCTCTGTGGTCCTCGACAGCGGCGCAGCGTACAGTGACACGGGCCGGACCACGATGTTCAGCGCCTTCAGTCTCTCTGATTCCATGTCTGACGAGTCCCTCAGTCGCACTGTCTACGCCGTCGGCAACGCCGTTCCACCCACTGTAAACGGTCCCATCGACCTCGTCCCAGTCATCTCCCCCACAGTTGCCTCCGTCTTTGATGCCATCACTGGGACGTACACGTGCGGCGTTACCGGACCCCACTATTTCTCCGTCAGTGTCGGCATCCCGGCACGGACTCAGACCAGAGTCCAGATCACAAACGACGTGCTTCCGGTCGAGCTGACCCGGAACAGTCGACTCTTTGACGGGGTGACCACGATGTACCGTGCGACAATTCTCCAGTGTTCCTCGGGTCAGAGAGTTCAGCTGAACATGCTGACAGGCCGAATCACCGGCTCGAACACTAGAAACATGTACAACCTGACGTCATTGACGGCGTTCCCGATCATCAACAGAAACGGAGTGTCCCCCGTTGCCTGGGCTGCGTACAAGGCCTACATAACGGATTCCTTCGTTCAAGCGGCCGATCCATTCTTCTTCAACAACGTCACGGTCAATGTCGGTAACGCGTACAGCGCTGAGACGAACACGGCTCGCATCACAGTTGCAGGCTACTACCTGCTGAACATCAACGTCGGACTCGCCATACACAAGCCCTGCAACCTGACCCTGAGGGTCAACGAACGGGTCATATTCAGCATAATACACACGAGCACGGCTTTGGAGGAGGAAGACATAGCCGGACATAGTGTGATCGCGCTCTTGAAGAGCGGCGATGAGCTGAAGGCCGTGGGAGAGTTAAGCTCGACGTTCTTCAGCGGCGTCGTGGGATATCAGACCCAGTTCAGCGGATTTCTGATATATCCGGCAACCGCGGCGGCGACAGGAAGAAAATAGAATATATATATATAGAGTGACGTCACCGACTAGAAACTATCTAATTTATTTACGAGCTTAGATGACGCGTTGACGCGATGTCCTCATGTGACCGTGCAATTTGGATACGGCTTTCGCGACAAGGATATTTATTAGATTCGCCCGCATTTAAATCTGCAGTCCTATAGGCAAAGACATTGTGTTCTGTCCTGCCCAAGTAAGCTTGAAACTGGTAGCGTACCCTATACCTACAGAGTTGTGTACAACTCTTGCAATGAATGCACTGCCATCTGTTTTACTTGATTAAGTGTCACAATATAATTGAGCTTTCAGCTTCGGATAAGCATGGAAACCGCTTTATCGGCAGATGTCTGTAAATCTCCCATAGAAATGTATAACGTCATTTAATTTTGCTTACAATGTGTTAGGAAGCATTTCGGCGACTCACAGTCTGGTTTTTGTCCATAGGCTTTCTGCCATTTTTAAAATTACTTTGCGGGCCTCCAAGATCGTTTGGGGTTATTTCCTCTCCCTAAAATAAACTGTCATGGCATACGCACTTTGAATATTATTTTTAGTCAGCGAATGCAAGTGATGACATCCGTGGCGCACTGCGGGAATTGGTCGGTTGAATAACGTGATGCAATCGTGGAGTGCTCAACCGGGCATCATCAAACTTACAGTGGTCTACAAATTTCTAAAAGTGTCAAACTTGAAGGAGCCTTTATTATATCATTAATTTGTACCATTTAAATCACCCGAAATCGTTTGCACTTAATGATGTTATAACAAATTGTATTGCTGAGACTAAATTTCATTAAAACTTAATTTTGAAACCTTGTGTCTTATCGACGCACAATTCACTGAGGTCAAACTTCATGGTTTTGATTCACTGCAAAGCGATATTTAGCAGAATTAGTTTCAGCCTCAGGAAGATGTTTAATACGAATTCATTAAATATATCAGCGCGTTATGGGAGCACCCGTTTTAAGTGTTGA